>CAUYNB010057223.1:0-35313 GCA_963574225.1 Lagothrix lagotricha
AGTTGGGGAGGGATAGCATGGGGAGAAATGCCAGATATAGGTGATGGGGAGGAAGGCAGCAAATCACACTGCCATGTGTGTGCCTATGCAACAATCTTCCATGTTCTTCACATGTACCCCCAAACCTAAAATGCAATAAAAATATATATATATAAAAAAATTCATATAAAACATTTCTTAAAATCGAATTTCCCAAAGTACTTTCTGATTAGTTTGTATCCTGTTGAAATAAAAATGTACTCTGCTATTGTTAATTTTAAAAAATGATATTCTTTAAAGAAAAAAGATAATTCATAATAAATAACTGAAAAGTAATTTTTTTCCACATAGAAAACAGCGAAGCAATTCAACATCATCATCTCCTTGTTTTTTTAAGATTACAGTAAAGATAAAAGAAAGTCATACGAATACAATTTGATTCTTACTATTTGCTCTTTCCATAAAAATCAGTAAACATGTGGCCCAGTATAAACAATTCTTTTAGAAAGGCAAACGCCTACTTCATTTAAGAAAAGAAAACTAAATGAAAGAGTGGAACACAGAATTCCTGCATTCTAGTCTTCTGAATTAAATCTGGTTCAATGGGGACTTACAAGAACTTACAGCTGACAAACCCCAGGGCTGGATGCTAGGGATGCAAAGATAACTGAGGTCACCCTTTCTACCTGCTTTCAATGAAATGAGTCCAAGGAGGATATAAACACGTACTTAAATACATCTCTGCATTGTGGGTAAAGATTCTAAGAGGTAGACTTCATTGTAAAGGCAGATTGTAGGGTCACAAAGAAGTAGTCAGCACTAAGTGGTAATGTTTTGGGAGCTCTCTTAAAGGAAAAAAAATGCAAGCCTCTCTTGTTTCGAATGGATGTCCTTAGAAAAAAAAAAAAAGCAAGTACAGCATGAATATCACCTTACATTCCTATTATCAGTTTACATTTCATTTTAAAACTAACTAAGCAGTTCTCATATACTACTGAATGCAACAGCCTATGATTATTCCCATATTGAAGATGAGGAAGGAGCGTCTCAGAGAAGTAGTCAGCTAAAAATTCCACAGCCAGGCCAGGCACAGTGGCTCACGCCTATAATCCCAGTACTTTGGAAGGCCGAGGCAGGCCGATCACCTGAGGTCAGAAGTTCGAGACCAGCCTGACCAACATAGTGAAACCCTATCTGTCCTAAGAATACAGAAGTTAGCCGGGCATGGTGGTGCACGCCTGTAATCCCAGCTACTGGGAGGCTGAGGCAGGAGAATCGCTTGAACCTGGGAGGCGGAGGCTGCAGTGAGCCAAGATCACACCACTGCACTCCAGCCTGGGTGACAGCGTGAGACTTTATCTCAAAAAACCAAATATATATATATTTGATATTTTTTAATATTTTTAATTTATGTATTATCATACATAGCCCTAGGTATTACTGGCTGTGGAATATATATATGTATATATGTATATGTATATATTCCACATGTGTGTATCTATATATGTACATATATATACACACATATGTATATATATGTACATATATAGATACACACACACACACGTGGAATATATACATATATATTTTTTTTTCCACAGCCAGTAATACCTAGGGCTATTTATGGTAAACTCTTTTAATTCCCAAGCTGCTTTCTCACTGAAGCTGCTTCACACCAGCATACTCACAAAAGGAAGATGTAGAGAATGTGTGGATTGCCGGGAAAAAAATGAAATAAAATGAAAAAAAAAGTCAGAGCATGTGTGAGCATATTCAATTTTCAAACTGAAAAAAAATACCCATTAAATATAAGATGGGAACAATTATTTAGGCAGCTGAGGCTTTCTGAATAACAGCAAATTAAAGATTAACTAAAGCCAGACACAGATTGGTCACATCCAAACGTACCCATAGATGGTACCCATCTATCACTTTTAAAGAATTCCCTTAAAAGGAATGAACTGGCACTCCAATTTGATATTTTAAATGATATATCTGATCATGATAATACAGAGGAACTGCCTCTGAGATCTGTTACCTGATTATTGTTAACATTAAAGGGAAGCATTTGTGCAAAGAGAGAAAGGGAAGGGAGGACTCCAAGAAGGAAATTACTTGCTTCCAGTCCTGCTGTATATTATTTATAGAAGGAAAAAAATTAGATGGTTGATGGCATTTGCTTTCAATTCCTAGGTCACATTGGATAAAACTGTCAGCCAGCCGTCTCGATTTATTTCCTTCAGTTTAATTAAACCCATTTTTCCGTAATATTGAATACATCAAACAGTGAAAAATTATTTAAAGTTGTATATAATATTTTCCAAAATGTTTTTTAGGATCCAATAGTTTTTTGCTTTCAAGTAACTTTTCATATATACCTCAACTATACTTGATAATCTGAAAGTACTGAAGAGATTTTTTTTTATTTGAAGGAACAATGGCATATTCAAATTCACTCTAGCAAAAAATAAATAACTTTTGAAATAGTCATTATGAACTTAGGAAAATTATGATTTCTGCTAAGTGAACAT
This sequence comes from Lagothrix lagotricha, assembly GCA_963574225.1. Classification (NCBI taxonomy): domain Eukaryota; kingdom Metazoa; phylum Chordata; class Mammalia; order Primates; family Atelidae; genus Lagothrix; species Lagothrix lagotricha. Next base: position 2,511 of record CAUYNB010057223.1, read on the forward strand.
AAGCATCAATAGAATACACTCATAGTATACAAGTAGCTAAATGGAATTTCCTAAGCAGTATATTCCTTTCCCAAAAGATGACGTCAGATAGGTAAGTGCCGAAATAGATTTTTCTCAGAAGGGAAAAAGGGCATTTTCTGGACTTGAAGAAAAGCAATGTGATATATGAAAAGTACTGGGCTGACAATGGGTAACAGTTTCTAATCCAGATTTATTTCTCACCAAACGTTTTACATTATTATCCTGAAACTATAGTTAACCCATTTGAAAATGAAAGCGTCAATTTAGACAACCTGAAAAATTCCTTTCTGTGTCATTTTCTTTCTTCTTTCAATAATCCTTCTTCCCTACTTTCGAACAGGCATAGGCCACACCTGTGTTCACTTCTTTTTTTTTTTTTTGTATACTTTTGCCAGAGCAAAAATAGGAGCTAAATGAGGAGTGAGAGAGAAAAAAAAAAAAACAGAGAAGACATTTCTATGAAGAATGCAAGTCCCCTTTAAAAAACTAGCTAGGGAAATTCAGACCAATTTGTTAATCTTTCTAAACGTCATTGCCTTTTCCTCCAAAGTGTAATAATATAATTTTCCTGAGGATAAAGGAGAAAATCCATATGTATTTCTCGATGCACAGAAAGCACTTAATAAATTCTGAATGCTATTGCTATTGTTGATTTCCAGTGAGGAGATGGAAGGTAAGCAGCTCTGGTCCAGGTTCATCTGTCGTCTCTTCCTTCCTTTTACTTTCTTTTCCCTCTCTGCACAGATATCTCACAATTCCATTTTTTGATATGTTATTATCTAAATGGAATATCAGGTATTATGTTAATTTAGTAACAAAAGAAAGTAGGCCTTTTGGGTTAGCATTTCATGCTGTAGGTTCTTCAATCCCTCTCTTTATATTAGACACAGGAAATTAGCAGGGTCCCCTTTTAATGGAAAATGTTTTCTTGCTAAATCTGTGCTGCTTTCCAATTTAGGCCCTTGTCATTGTGTTCCCACAAATGACACAATTTAACAGTGCATGGGTGGATTCTCTAGAGATTGAGAAGGTTCATGAAAATATTCATAAGAGAGGTGTGTCATTTCCCCTCAGCACTACCCACTGCACCCAATTTAGAAAGACAAACTCTCAGCAGATGGGTCTCCTGGCCTCTTTCCAATACATAATTTAAATTGTTTTTCAAAGACACTACAAATCAAAAGCTGACTGATGCTGCAAACAATTTACATGTTTCAGAGAATCAAGTGGCAAGGTCAATGTATGGCGCTGCTTTAATTATTATGCCTTTTAATGACTTGCTTTTTAGTGTGATGGCTTGTAGCATGAGTAGTTTGGGGGTTTTCTTGGGTTGTAATAAAACATTTCTTACTTTCAGCCATCTATCCAGTCAGATGGACTGTGACTGACCCCTAACAACAGTGCAGTGGCCCATAAGAAATAAGTTTCAGGTTTTAATTCAGTTCCTTAATGGAGAACCAACTACTTTACACAACCCATCACCCAAAGTATGACCATTTAGACTGAAGAAACAATATCTAGAAGTGGCCTTGCATCTGCAATATTTAATATTTCAGTCACTATCCTAAATTACGGCACAGAGAATGTGCTCATTAAGTTTGCATAGAAAGCCAGGTGGGGAAGGGAGGCTAGCATCTGAGAAAATAACTTACCAGCTCTCTATGATTATGTCCGTTTGGATCCTTTATCAAAAGCAACACAACTAAACTTGGTAAAGAAAGAACAGACAGTGGGATGGAAAGATAAGATGGAACAGCACTGAAATAGAAGCTCTGCAAAGACTTAACTCTGCCGTTTGCCACATACAAGTACGTCTTGAGCACATCACTTTGCTTTTATATCAAATTAAGTATATCTTAATTTGCTAACTATAGTGATAAAAATTCCCTGTCACACCTATTTGCTAGAGTTTTATGTAAGTCAAACTGCATCTTTTTAATTTTCAAACTAAAATCATGAAAGACATGTATTTCAGTCTCTGAGGTTAAGGTTATTTTCCCTGGAAAAAGCCTTTTTTTTTCTTTTTATTAACAGTGCAAATGATTTATTTCAATAATTTTTGGAGTACAGGTGGTTTTTGGTTACACGGATAAGTTCTTTAGTGGTGATTTCTGAGATTTTAAAGCACCTATCACCCGAGCAGGGTACATTGTTCCCGTTATGTAGTCTTTTATCGCTAACTCTCCTCCCAACCTTACCCCCCAAGTCCCTAAAGTCCATTATGTCACTGTTATGCCTTTGCATCCTCATAGCTTAGCTCCCACTCATAAGTGAGAACATACACTATTTGGTTTTCCATTCCTGAGTTACTTCACCTAGAATAATGGACTCCGGCTCCAACCAAGTTGCTGCAAAAGACATTATATTTCATTTATTTTTATTTCTGAGTTGTATTCCATGGTGTATACATATACCCTGTTTTCTTTGTCCACTTGTTGGTCAATGGGCACTTCAGTTGGTTCCATACCTATGCAATTGCAAATTGTGCCGCTATAAACATGTGTGTGCATGTGGCTTTTTCAAATAATGATGTCTTTTTCTGGAAAAAGTCTTACTGAGGAAATTATATTTGTGGAAGAGTATTAGATTATTATCACATCCCACACTTGCTATTTGTACTGCTCTATGGCTATGGCCACCTCTTAACCCTTCTCACCCAGGCCCTCCCACAGCTTAACATAACACCTGTGCACTGACAACTCCCAAACACTTATCAACAGGCCCAGGCACTCCTCTAAACTTCAGTCTACCTGACATCCACACTTAGATGTCTAAGAAGCATAGAAAAGTTTCTATAATAATAATAATAATAATTACAGTGATCATATGGACACAGGGAGGGGAACATCACATACCAGAGCCTGTTGGGTTTGTGATGTCAGGTGAGGAGCAAAGGGAGGGAGAGCATTAGGACAAATACCTAATACATGTGGGACTTAAAACCTAGATGATGGGCTGATAGGTTCAGCAAACCACCATGGCACATGTATACCTGTGTAACAAACCTGCATGTTCTGTACATGTATCCCAGAAGTTAAAGTAAAATGAAAAATAATAATTACAGTGATCACAATAACAGCTACAGTTTATTGAACACCGACTTTATACTGAGCATTATGCTACATACATTTCAGATATCAATTTATTTTTCTTGCCCTAGCAAGACCGCTTCTCCTCCCTTAACACTACCCTTGGAAGAATAGTAAAAGGGGTCCACCAATCTCTGAGTGATTCTTGTACGTCTTTTTGATAGTGAATAATTGCCAGAGATGGTTCAAGTAGGTTCATTTTAAAGTCAGATAATTAACTTATGCTCACTTTTTTCTCACTCCACCACTGCCCCACTGGAATCATTTTCCCTGGGTGTATTTTAACGTTATGTCTGAGTCTTTCATCACAGGGTACGCTGAGGAACTAGCTGTATGACATCTGTTACTACATCTGCCAGAGGCTGCTTTTGAGAACCATGGCACGTGTAATTCCAAGCCCCTGACCCTTCACCCCTAATATGAAGCTCCTCAAGATAAACTTGTGTTTTTCTTAAAATAAAAAATTTTCCTTCCCTGAAAGAACCAATGTATTTCTTCTTTCCAACCATCGAGCCTTCTAACCTCTTATATATTCTATTCACTTTGGCTGCCAGAAAATTTACAACACTTTCCAAACACAGCAATTACAATACACCCTTATAACCTAGGTACCTATGTTCTATCTTCCACATTGGTCTTGGTGCCTCACACTAGTTTTGTATTATTTCTCAGAAGAACTATCTGAATCTTGGAAATAGGCAAACTAGATTACTAGGTATGCTCTTACTGCAGTGCTGGGGTTGACTTCCTACTTAGCAGCTGTTTACAACTCACTTGGGACAGAGGTTACCTTATAGATTTTGTGCAGTAGAAATGCAAATAAAGTCTGTCTGGTGGAACCTAAGGTATGCTTTATGGCTCTGTTGGGCATTTACCAATTTTATATCTAATTCAGCAATAATAAGTTGCAATAAATCTAATAAAAATCAAGTGCTCTTTGGACCAGTTTTTAACATTTTGCTTGTTCCTTCATCAATTTTTTTCTTTTTTTTTGTTTTTTGTGTTTTTTTTTTTTGTATTACTAAGTCAGTGCAAAAGTATCCCTCATCAGTTAATAAAGTCAATAAAATCTGTGACATGTGTTCATTTTAAATTTTTATAAGTCAGATTTTTCCCTTTTTAAAAGTAAATTTTAAGACATGTTGTCTAATCATGATTTGTATTTCCCATTTATATTTTTCCATTGTATTATCTGTATTTGAAATTAATTTTTAATTGATGAATAAAAATTGTATATATTTATGATGTGCAACATGATGTTTTGAAATATTATGCATTGTGGAATAGCTAAATCAAGCTAATTAGCATATGCATTACCACACATACTTACCATTTTTGTGACGGAACACTTAAAATCTACCATTTTCCTGATTTTCAAGTATACAATACATTGTTACTAGCTATAAGCATCATATTCTACAAGTTCAAGATCCCTTAAACTGAAATTTTGTACCTTTGACCAAAATCTACCCACTCTCCCCACCATTATATATAGATACATATATGTGTAAATATAGTTATAAGCTGCCCTGAAACATTTGTAGCATAAAGTCATGTAGAAATAAATTAAAATGAGATTACATATATGAGCATGTATGTGAAAGCATCGTACAAATATATTACTCTTAAATTTATATGTCTTGCCAACCACAGTGGCTCATGCCTGTAATCCCAGCACTCTGGGAGGCAGAGGCAGGCAGAGTTTGAGACCAGCCTGGCCAACATGGTGAAACCCTGTCTCTACTAAAAATGCAAAAAAAAATTAGCCCGGTGTGGTGGCAGGTGCCTGTAATCCCAGCTACTCAGGAGGCTGAGGCAAGAGAATTGCTTGAATCCAGGAGGCGGAGGTTGCAGTGAGCCAAGATTGTGCCATTACACTCCAGCCTGGGCAATAGACAGAGACTCGATCTCAAAAAAAATATATATATATATGTCTATAGATTAGCAGTATTGTTATATAAAACAATATGACAGGGGCTTGCATCAAAAACTGTTTGGAATTATATATTAGCCTTCTCATACTTACCACTAGTGAGACTGAAGTACTCTTACAGAGCTCGCCTTACATATGAGAAAATGTAATACATATTATCAACTATAAAAGGAGATTGCTGAATAACTGTTATCCATATCTACCATGGACAGAACAATAAGATATCGGCTCACTCTACAGTGCACAAATAGGGTTAGACGTAAGAATAAGTAGTCTGTAAACAAGATGTCCTAAAATATTTTGAAAAACTGGCTAGATACAGTTTGCTTGAGTTTTTCTCCTCCATGCGATCCAGTTCCTATTCTGCTGCTTCATAGCATTGGTCTCAAGTTCAGAATACAACCTCCCCTTTCCGCTTTTCCTCCCCTTTCCACTCTTTTCCTCCCTAGTCTTTTTCTTTAAGCCTTCCCTGGAACGTTTAAAGAAAACAGGATAAGGTGTCAACATTAACGCCAGGGGAAAACCAATGGCATAAATCAGAGAGGAAGGCAGAAGGTAAGAATTTAAGAGAGAAATTTAGAAGTAAGGGAGAATTTGAGACTAGGCCAACCTAAATGAATGCCTACAGGTAGATAGTCAGCAAATGGCAGATTCTTTCTCAAGACAAATGAGATGTTGTGCATCCAGGAAAAAGAGTGTTCAGGGTGTATCTATGGTCTGTAAAACTAAGTGGAATTGCAAGTCGTTCTTATCAACAGACTTAGTGTGGATTCGAAAAGAGCTCCAGTGTCTGGAGTCTGAAGGGTTTAGATACCATCATTTATTAACTATAAATAAAGCCTTTGGAAAATACCTCCGAGAGCATCAGTGTTCTCATCAGTAGAATATAGGTAATCACACCTACCTTGCAAACTTATGCTGAGGATTAGACAATGTATACAAAGCCCTCAGCATAGTTACTGGACTCTACACAGGGCTATCTGAATAGCTCTGATGTGTAATTATTATTAAGGAAGTGAGTCATTCTGAACTGAGACTCTGAGGATGAATCTGAGGCCAAGACACAAAAAGACCCTGTTTCTCTAGGGATCTAGTACCAAATTAAAATGGTATAAACAATCAATAAAATCAGTATTAGTAGAGAAATGAACAACTAAAGGGCATGTAAAAATATTAAATTCTCCAGAACAGACTGTTTAATGATTTAACCCTATGCTAAGCTCATCAAATAACGAAGAATTGTGTCCTTATATAGAAAAGGCAAACAATTTCTAATTTGGGGTTCCCTCACATTGTAGTAAAAGCTGCTTTGAATGTTATAATGGTGGTTGCTATGGGCAACAGCAGTCACAATGTGGGAAAAGAGAACGGAGAGAAAAAAACAAAAAGCGATGATTCTACAGGGAATGTGCCTTTGCAAAATCTCTACATCCTCACCCCTTTGTTCTTAATTTTGGTGGCAGGATAAATTTACCAGAGACAACTGGAAGAAAAAATCTGACCCAGGATTCCATGAACAATTCATTCTTCAACCAAAGACTGGCTCTTTTCTCTGGGATGGCCATCATCTTCAGCCAAGGGTGTGGCATAGGAGAGATGAGATGGGAAATGGCACTGTCCAGCTGGTTGGGTGGACCTTGTCCATGGGGAGGTGACAGATGTCCCAGCCAGACTGACCCAACATCTGAAAGTAAAGTCTGTTGCTGAGAAGATCAATGCATCTGAACATTATTCAGCAGTACCACCACCTCTATGAATCCTGTGCAGTAAGTAATACAGATCTCAGTTCAAGAATTACACAAACCTACTAATAATTAATGGTTCATAGGAAAGTCCTTCAGATGAATAAGCATTGAAAAAAGTTCAGTGTTTCTGAAAGTTACACATTCTATGACTGGGCAAACCTCTCTGGAATAAAAAAGGTGAGACATTGGAGGAAAAAACATAAAAATCATCTTCTAATTTTACCAACTAGTGGAAATAATTAACTATCAACTACCAGGAAAAAGATGTCTGTATGGTATAGGAAATGGGTCAATCAGGAGACTTTTCTTTATGAGGAACAATGGATTCCACAATCTTCCTTGATATATTCACAAGGCTTTTTGTCTTTTCAGCTCAAGCTGAGAGGGGAAATGATTAAATATTAAAATAAGCAAGCTGCTATCTCTGTTTCTGCCACCCACACTAACGATTTTGCATTCAAGATCTGTCTGAATGTGATTAAAGAGCTAAAACTGAAGGATCCAGCTAAAATAAAAATTGATATAACATCAAAAACATACAGATTTGACAGGATTTTTTTAAAGAAGACATTAAATCATTTAATGCTTTTGACTTACTACAAATTTTTGCTACACCTCCGATAACTTTGTTTTCACACCTTTGGAAAAGTATACATCATTTCAGTAACCCTTTTCACAGATTTTTTAAAAAGGTAAAAGCCACATAATAATGAGCTACTTTTATCATTTAAGTTACTATTTTGATTATCAAACAGTAGAAAAAGACTTCTGAAGCTCTAAACTAAATGGTGGTGGGGGAAAAGGTTATTACGCTGGGCTCTGCAAGTTTTAGCTCTGACACACAATTATGTAACTTGGGAAAGTAGTTTAACTTCCCTCAGCATCATTTTGCTCACTTGTAAAAGAAAAGATTTAAATTAGTTTAATCTTGACTTGTGGCTTTCAGCCCCAGGAAGGCACAAGAGCTAATCCAGTGTTCATGTCTGCCAAGGAGGAGCCAAGATCATACACACAGGCTCACAAATGGCACACTCCTCAGTGGTGTAGATGACACTACATTTACTTCCTTACTTGGAACTCCATACAATACCATCTTATTTCAGGATTAAAAATTAATAAGGATTTATTTTATCAAGGGTTCAACTGAGAAAATTTCTAAATTATCTATAGAGAATATATTTTCTCCTGTTACTCAGAACTGCTTAATGTGGCTTAAGGACACCCCAAAATCACTCTTATACACAAGGAACCAGCAATTTGCTTGACATGCTATCCCCAAGGCCCTCATGAAGCTTTCTTACATTTATTGACAGTGCTCGCTCAGGCTGAAAATGAGATTTGACCATTCTGAAAGGAGAGGGTCAGAAGGAATAATACCATATTTAATAAGGTTTTACAGCATTTCATGCATTGTCAATCAAACACCATAGATTAAGATTTTTTTTTTAAATTTATAAAACAACTTCCTAATAGGTTTTTAAAAGGCTTATGTAGAATATCTTTTCTATGTCCATGATCTTACATATGACTATGGTTGAAAGTGATACCAAAATATAGACATCTTTAATTCTCTAAAAATCCATTCTAGGTACCAAAATGTTCACCATACATTACTAAAAATGGAAAAACAAGCAACACTGATAAAGGATTATTTTCTGAGAATAGTTACAAATATGAAGAAACTCTTATTACAGAATTAAGTTAAAAGATTAATTTTTATATATGATCATAAATTTGCTTTTAAAAAGTATGTGCATATATACACACACACATATACACATACATATGCACACATATTCATTTGAAAAAAACTGGAAAGAAAAACATTAACAATATTTACCATGATTAATGCAAATAATTTTCTAAATGTTCTGCTAGTATTATGAATTACTTTTATAATGAAAAATAGATATTAAAAGAGTTATGCAGAAATTGTGTAAACAAAAATTATTTTGCTGTATTTCAATATTTTTAATGAGACATATAATCTTTTACAGGGTAGAAGGTATCAATTTAATCAAACATTTATAATGTAATTTGGATTCATAGTATAAATGTGCACAAAGAGAAGGAAATATGTCATAGTTTCTTCCTAAAGTATTTTGAATCCAAATTGATGCAGATAGTTAAATTACCATAAATGAAGATGTTTATAGATTTAGATCTTTTTTAAATTCTACCCTTAACAATGTGAAAACATAGTCCCATTAAATATGTTAAAATTGAGTTTTTCTAAATTTGAAAGTATCATTAAAATTCTTTCATGTCCTACAATGTTTGTTTCTATTAAAAAATCCTTTTATGGTTTTGTAAAATCAGCTAATAAGTATTCTTAGAATATAAAATACATAAAATATATGTAAAATATAATATTACATTGTTTACTATAACCAGAATACTACAACTAGTCAGAAGGTGATTCAAAATATCATCTAGAATAGAGAACCCAGAAACAAATTCATACACCTATAGTGAACTCATTTTCAACAAAGGTGCTAAGAACATATATTAGAGAAAAGACAGTCTCTTTAATAAATGGTGCTGGGAAAACTGGATATCAATATGTAGAAGAATGAAACGATCTCTACCTCTCGTCATATATGAAAATCAATTCAAAATAGATTAAAGGCTCAAATCTCACCTCACACTACAAAACTACTATAAGAAAACATTGGAGAAACTGTCCAGGACATTGGTCTGAGCAAAATTTATTGAGTAATATCCCACAAGTACAGGCAACAAAATTGAAAATGGACAAAAGGAATCACGTCAAGTTAAAAACAATCAACAAAGTGAAGAGACAACCCATAGGATGGGAGAAAATATTTGCAAACTACTCAGCTTACAAAAGATTAATAACCAGAATATATAAGGAGCTCAGACAACTCTATAGGGAAAAAAGTCAAATAATCTGATTTTAAAATTGACACAAGAATTGAATAGACATTTCTCAAGAAAAGACATACAAATGGCAACAGGCATATGAAAAGGTGTGCAACATCACTGACCATCAGAGAAATGCAAATTGAAACTACAATGAGATCTCCTCTCGCCCAGGTCAAAATGGCTTTTATCCAAAAGAGAGCCAATGACAAATGCTAGCAAGGATGTGGAGAAAAGGGAATCCTAATACACTGCTGATAGGAATGTAAATTAATATAATCACAATGAAGAGTAGCTTGGAGTTTCCTCAAAAAACTAGAAATAGAGTTACCATATGACCTGGCCACCCCACTGCTGGCTATATACACCAAAAAAAGGAAATCAGTATATTGAAGAGCTCTCTGCACTCCCATGTTTGTTACATACTGTTTACAATAGCCAAGATTTGGAATCAACCTAAGCGTGAATCAACAGATGAATGGACAAAGAAAATGTGGCACATATACGCAAAGGAGTACTATGCAGCCATAAAAAAGAATGAGATTCAGTCATTTGCAACAACATGGATGGAACTGGAGATCATTATGTTAAGTGAAATGTCATATACAGAAAGACAAACTTTGCAGGTGCTCACTTATTTGTAGATGCTAAAAATCAAAACAGTTGAATTCATGGAGGGAGAGAGTAGAAGAATGGTCACCAGCAGCTGGAAAGGGTAGTGGGGGTGGGGGTGGGGGAAGCAGGGATGGTTAACAGGTAAAAAAAATAATTTAATTGTATATTTTAAAAGAACTAAAAGAGTACATTTGAATTGTTTGTAACGCAAAAGATAAATGCCTGAGGGGATAGATATCTCACTCACTTTTCATGATGTGATTATTGCTTGTTGCATGCCTGTATCAAAGTATTTCATGCGCCCCATAAATGTATACACCAACTACGTACCCACAAAAATGTTTTAAACTTTAAACATTTTAAAAAGGAAATATCATCTAGAAATAAAAGGGTGGTAAAAATGGAAAATGTCACGTCTTATTACAAATAACATAAGAATTCAACAATAGGGATATGAGCGAGTAACAATACACTGTAACCATTAACATAATGTATGACTATATACAATCATAGAAGTGGCTAAAAGACATCAGTAAGTACAAATAGTTGGCTACTGTAAATAATAGGAATAAAGACTCTAAAGGGTCACAAAAAATGAAATTCCCTTAGTATGCTGGTGTTATTTTTATTAAATTTCCACTTTATATTCCAAAATAATGTTAGATGTTTTGAATTATAATTGTTTCAGTCTTACAAATAATCACTTTGTATGGAGACTTGGTTCAGCCTCTATATTTTATCAATGTTATTATAACCTATATTTTTCCTTGAAGGAACTATGTAAGAACTTAGCAAATGCTTTATTATTCTCATTTTATAGAAGCACCCATCAAGACTAAAAAATATCATGAAGAGAAATAGTGATTCACTTGGGAAAAAAATTCAGTCTGCCCCTTCTCAAAACATCCACTGCTGTCTAAGAGCTACTCTACTGTGGTCCATGGATTATTTTTAGTTATCAAAAATTTGAAGTAATAAATTATTTCTGTAATTTCAAGAATGACTACAATCTAAGTAATCTTACCAAAACCCGCTCAACCTAAGAGCTGTAATTACCTTTGGTGCTATGCTGCTTTGACTATTAGAGGTTGGTAGTCAATAATAGATGTTTAAGACAGATTGAGTTCCCATAAAAGGATGTTTTTGCCTTGTACATTATAAGCTATAAAGGTGTAAATGGCTTTAGTATCATCAAGATCATTAAAAATTAAAAGAGTCAACCAAGAAAAACCAACACGTATTTGGAAATACACTTGGCTTTGAAAGAGAAAGAATTATATCAAAATACATTCTCATATTGCTTTCAGGGAAGGGCACAGCTTGAAATCACTTAGAAGGCTAAATCATATCACCAGGACCATGGAGTCAGAACTAACTGAATCTAAAGGAACATGTCACCATCTATTTAAATATTTCTTCTAAATGATTGACTAGTATGCAGTGTTTTAAAAATTAAGTGATGGAAAAAGTATATAATTAGGAGATATTCATGTATTAGCTAAAAAAAATCTGAGATATAAATAAATATAACACTTGGTCACACAAATTATTGGCAGGAATCTACTAGAGATTCCCAGAGAAAATAATTTCCCTCATATGGTGAATGGCTCCATACTAAAATTTAACTCTAATTAACGTTTGGTGAAATCATGTCATTCTACTCTTGCCATAAGTCAGTGATTCTTAAAAAGCTTTTTAAAAAACAGATACTGAAGTTCTCTCCCTATAGATTCTGACTTACTAGGTTTGGGGTGCGGCTTAAACATATGTTTTCTTAATAAATTCTCACTGAACACGTATGCACTGTTGATGGAAATGTTGATTAGTTCAGCCACTGTGGAAAGCAGTTTGTAGATTTCTAAAAGAACTCAAAACAGAGCTAATTATTTGACCCAGCAATCCCATTACTGGGTACATACCCAAAGGAAAATAGATCACTATACAAAAAGGACACATGCACTTGTATGTTCATGGCTGCACTATTCACAATAGCAAAGACATGGAATCAACCCAGGTGCCCATCAACAGTGGATTGGATAAAGAAAATGTGGTACATATACACCATGGAATACTTCACAGCTATAAAAAAGAATAACATTGGCCAGGAGTGGTGGCTCACGCCTGTAATCCCAACACTTTGGGAGGCTGAGGCGGGCGGATCATAAAGTCAAGAGATTGAGACCATCCTGGCCAACACAGTGAAACCTCGTCTCTACCAAAAATACAAAAATTAGCCAGTTGTGGTGGTGTGTGCCTGTAGTCCCAGCTACTTGGGAGGCTGAGGCAGGAGAATTGCTTGAACCTAGGAGGCCAAGATTGCAGTGAGCCCAGATCCAGTCTGGCGACAGAGCGAGACTCAGTCTCAAGAAAAAGAATAACATCATGTCCTCTGTAGCAACATGGATGAAGCTGGAGTCCATAATCCTAAGCAAATCAACGTAGGCAAAGAAAATCAACTACTGTTTGTTTTCACTTATAAGTGGAAGCTAAACATTGAGCACTCATGGGCATAGACACGGGAACAATGGACATGGCAGACTACTAGTGGGAACAGAGGGAAGCATGAGTTGACAAATTGCCAGTTGAGTATTATGATCACACCTGACTGCAATATATTCACATAACAAACCTGCATGTTATCTAAAATAAAAGGTGGAAAAACAAAAACAAAGACAAAAAATAAATAAAAATAAAAATAAATAAATTTCCATTACGTAAAGTTAACCCAAGTTTGAAGACTAGACTAGATTAGCGGTTCTTAACTCCAGGTGCACATTGTAGATCCTTTGGAAACTTGGAAAAATTCCTAGGCCCAGGCTCCATCTCAAACAAATTAAACAAATCATATTAGAATCAAACAAATTAAATTAGAATCTCTGGAATCCAAGTATTTTAGAGGTCCTCAAGTCATGGGCAGACAGGGTTGAGAACCACTGTGATTATTTTGACTTCTCACAAACTCAGCTCTGGTCGTTACAATCATACTAGTAATTTTTATCTGAAGATCTTCAACACAGTAATTTAAAGAGAGAGAAAACTGCCGACTAAAAGTGGACCATAGACACATGGTCCAACAGTCCTAAACACGATGAGGGAAATGTAGCATGCTTTTATTCTGTTTATATAAGTCATAGTCTACAAAAAGCAAATGGTATTCTCAAACCATAGTATGCACAGTTAAATCAAGGCCTGCTCTGTAATACATTTTAATTTAAGGCATTTAGAACACACTAGAGAAATGAGGAACTTATTAAACATGCACTTTTCCTTTCAGAAAAAAACTTTTCTGTCCTATATTCAGAATTTTTATTTATGTAGGTTTGTTGGGGCAATTCTGAAATAAAGGTTCTGTTTAGTAGTTATTTCTGAGATAGAAACAATAAATGTTACTCTACACATAACTAAAAAAAATCATACCTTATGTTCTCCTTTTCCTACCTATAATGATAACACTCAAAAGTTGTGTTGTTATTGTTATGTTGATTTTTTTTATATCCAGAGATGCTTTCTTTCCACAGAATTCATTGCAACTAGATCAAACACTTTCTATAGGCTATCTGCCTGGATAAGCAGATAGCTTTTTTTATTGAGTTCTATTGCAGTGACATTTTTATAATGTAATTTTGTGTATATATATTTGTCTTTATTAAGCCCACTAGTTAAAACAAAAAAGCAGTTATTTAAATAGTTTACATAAACTAAAGATTTTATAATATAGTTTAAAAACTAAAATTGCTACACAAGAATGACATGGAAATTGAGTACTGCAAATACCTTACAAGTCTGGTTGTTTGTAAGGTATCTGATTCATGAAAAAACAAACACCTTTTCTAAACCTGGGTTTTATCTGTAAAATTGGAGTAATGATGCTATCTCTCAATATCTTCACAGGAATGTCATGAAGGTAAAAAGGGGAAAGGTAGATGAGGAAACTTGGCAAGCCAATATATAAAATAAATTATCTTATTATTATGAAAATGCTGCAGTTGAGGAAAACAATGGTAAAATAGTTAATGTTAAGAATCATCACTAATTTATCATTTTAAAGAAGAAATTTATTAAGAGAGTAGTATTCATCTGCTTTAAATCAATTTAATTTTGGTCTTGAATTAAATATAATCTATCGGGACATTGTGATGTGCCCAAAATTGGAGACTAATCGTTTATTTTAAATAAGGGAAGTTCTTGTTCTGGTTCTTTAAAAAAACAAACAGCAACAGAAAAACAAAGCAGTGATTACATTTGAGAGCCAGAAAAACTATGTAAGAAAATAGAAACTTTTTATATGTGTCTGGTATAATAATCAGATCACTTACGTTTGTCATTTTGAGTGGCTTTGGAAATTAGGTACCAAAAGATAATTTTTTTAAAAAAGGCAGACGCTAATGCTGCTCTACCTCTGGTTTAGAATTCACCCTGCATACATTTCGTCTAGCGTCATCCCATCTAGACAACCGGACCCCAAAAGGAGGCTGTGGACAATATATGAATATATGCAAGCTCTCTAGCCTAATGGCACCTCTCAATATTCCTAACACAGATGGGCTTGATGTTATCACAGTATGGTTTTCTCAGAAGTTAGTCTGGGGGGTGCCATTCATCTGAGTTGTTTGGCTTGGACACACAAAGAGTTTTGTCTCTAGCTTGGCTATTTTAAATAAATTATTATTATTATTACCATTGCCACCAAGGAGACCAGCACAATGACAGGCTCATCAGGGTTTCCATTATGCACTTTGTTTTTCTGGTTTCAAGCTATTTCAGCTGCTTGACATTCAATTAGCTTATTAAGCCTTGGCCTCTGGATTGCAGGAGCATTTGTCGTTTGTGGACAGTTCTGGGGCAGATTTCAAGAAGGGAGTTTCTCAAACTGGGCTGAGAAAAAGTACTCCTCAGGGCTCAACCAGTGTCTGGAGCTGGGCTTGACAATTCTCTTAATCTTCCTAAGGTCTATTAGCCCTCATTTCTTGTACCTCCACTCTCTAATCTTACTGCAGAGACTTTCATAGAAGCACTACTATTTATAAACATGGAAATTTGAGTATGCATATATTCCTACATATTAATACATTTGAGGTAGGAATTCTGGTCATAAAAGGCAATTAATGTAGGAAGAGAGTATCTCAAGTAAAATAAACCATTATATACCTACCTATCTACATGTGTTTCCCATAATACATTCACAAAGTTCCCAAACCTTCCCTTTTTAATCTATACATCAATTCAATTACACAAACATTGATTAAAGCATTAGAAATTTAGAAATAATTTTTAAAGCCCAAGGAGCATCCTCTTATACGCGGGAGAGAGGGAGAAAGCAGGGGGAGACGGCTTCATTCACAAAATAACATACCTTATAACGGAGCCTGGTCTTTTTGTTTTGTTTTGTTTTGTTTTTTCAAAAAATCTGCTTCATTAGGGGTTAAGATTCCACTCTGCGTTTTCAATCTCTTTTTTCCCAATAAGATAACCTTTATTATCTATTGGATATAATGTTTACTATTTGGGTGGTGGGTACACTAAAAGCCCTGACTTTATACCACTATACAATATATGCATATAAGAAATCTGCTCTTGTACCCCCAAAATAGATTTTTTTAATTTAAAATTTCAAAAGATAATCATTATCATTGAGAAGGAATAAACATTTGGTCCATATCTTAATGTATCATAACATGGTATTCAGGTGGAGTCAACTCAAAAAGGGTAACAAAAAATTGATCACATGTGGTATTAAATCTTTAAAACTCTTGTTTTTTAGATTTATTAGATCTTTATTTTAGATGTTTATTAGATCTTTAAAACAAGAGTTTTAAAGATTTAATACCACATGCGATCAATTATCTGCAATAGTGCAGATAATTTAGGGAATATGGTGATTTAAGAGACCAAATGAATTAAAAAATCATATAATACATAGTAGAAGTAGTGCCTACCTTCCTAATCTTACATTAAGTTGAATTAATATCCAGAACACATAATATCTTTACCCACTTTATTCTCTTCATTCAGCATCAGTTTCTGCATCAGGACCCCAGGGAGTAGTGACTTAGGGATCATTTCCAACAAATAGTTTAGGATGGCCAATATGTACAGTAGTCTCCCTTATGCAAAGTTTCACTTCTGTGATTTATTACCATCAATCAACCAAGTTCTGAAAATATTAAATGGAAAAAATAAATAACTCATAAGTGTTAAACTGTGTGCCATTTTGAGTAGTGTGATGAAATCTCATGCTGCCCAGGACATGAACTATCCCTTTGCCCAGCAGATCCACACTGTCTATGCTGCCCACCCATCAGTCACTCAGAAGCCTTCTCCATTATCAGATCGACTGTTGGATGTGGCAGTACTTCTTCTCAAGTCACCCTTATTTTACTTAATAGTGGCCACAAAGCACAAGAGTAGTGATGCTGGCAATTCAGGTGTGACAAAGAGAAGCCGTAAAGTGCTTTCTTTAAGTAAAAAGGTGCAAGTTGTTGACTTGGAAGGAAAAAAAATCATATGCTGAGATTGCTAAGATGTACAAATGTTCTATCCATGGAATTGTGAAGAAGGAAAATGAAATTTGTGCCACTTTTGCTGTCGTACCTCAAACTGCAAAAAGTTACAGCCATAATGCATGATAAGCGCTTAGTTAAGATGAAAAAGACATTAAGTTTGTAGGTAAAAGACAAACAGAAATGTGTTCCAATTGATGGCAATTGGTTGGTACTATCTGAGGTTTCAGGTGTCCCCTGGGGGTCTTGAAATGTATTCCCAAGAATCAGAGAGGACTACTATATAAAACGTGATGGCTCACCTCAGGGGCAAGAGCAGAAAAGAAATTACTTATGTTTTTTGTGCTTTTGTTTACCATTACTTCCTGGCAATAAGCACAATAATTGGCACGTATTAGGTGATTGATAAGCATGAATTATGTAAGTGAATGAATGAATCCCTATATTTGCTATAAGAAAATGTATTTAGAAAACAAGATGACTGCCACTCAAACTTGCTAAATAGTGATACTAGTCCTTCATTTTACCTCCTGACCCAAACCCTACTAATTATCAAAGATTTGCACATAAATATTGGTAATTATATGCATAATAATTTATTATTCCTAGTATATAATTTATATATAAATATATATAAAGTAATAAATAATTTTTATATATTATATAAATATATATTTATATATAAAGTAATATATAATTTATATATATTACTACATATAGCATATTTGTTTTCAATAAGTAACATTCATGACACTATAGACTAGAATCCCATTGTATCAGGCTTTCTGCATACCCTGGCATAAACTTACAGTTCTTTAAACAATCAAGCGCACAATAAATTCACATTCATTTTTTAAAAATCCTTTTTTTAACAATAAAATGTTTTATGGTTTAAAAGATTTTGAACTGAGAATTAAAAGACTAAGGTGTTAGTCTTCATTACTATTAATGCTCTCATATCTGCATGTCAAATGGAAATTTAGAATATATAATCTCAAAGGTTTTAGTCCTTTCACTATTAAAACTTTTGCCTTGAGCATAATCTTTAATTATACAAGAAGTAAAAGATGATTTGTACAATCATTAGGCCTAGGTACTTTGATGTCTAGTTTTTGGTCAGGAATGTAGCTTATTATTTTTCATATTTTCATTATAAAAGTAATAATTGATCTTTTTAAATTAAAAAAGATAAAAAGTATGAAGATCACAGCAACTATTAGCATATTGACTTTTGTCTTCTGCAAATAGTTTAAGCTGTAGCATGTTTTTCATGAATTTTATGTGATTTATATCAAAGGATAATTTTCATCCTGTTTTTCACTTATATTGTCATTTCCATTTTATTTCCTCTTCTGTTAACATCGTTGTAATGTGAGCATACAAACTATAACTGTACACCTCTTGCCAAAGATTTACATATTTTACAATTATAAACATATTTGGTCATGCAGTTTTTTACAAATTTGCCATTATATCCCTAGAACTGATTCCTAGATGTTGATTATTGCTTGTATATTTTTTCATGCTCTTAATATATATTTCCAAATTATTTTCCAAAAGTATTCTTCCAGTTTACACTTATATCAGCAATCCAACTCCATTTATAATACTGTATGATGATTATTACAAAATGGAGAGACTTCCAGATAATTCTCTGAACTTCGCCATTTCTAAAACCAAAATCTTTCTGGTTTAAAAAGACCTTGTCAAAGGACATATTTATATTTTGCTATTCTTACTTATTTAGAAATAAGTGTTGGTTAATGGTGAAATAAAATGAATCTATTAAGAAATCAATGGGTAGTAAAACTCAGGAATTGCTAGTCTAGAGAACTAGTGCTATTTTCTATTGAATGAAGCCCAAAAGCCACCACCTAACAATTGGAGTTTTTGGTAGCATGCTTATACTTGAACTATGTAATGGATATGAGCTGTTGCATTTCTACTGCATAATCTCTTTAACTTAAATACCTTATCTCATTGTTTCCACAAACAGTAAATGATACAACTAGAGTCCAAATAACATCTTGCCTTGGTTCAGAAAATAACTTCATGAAAGTGCTTTTTGCCATGCTAACTCTAGTGGGAACTAATACCAGGACTGACATGTTCTTGAACTGCTAAAAAGGAAGGAAGAAAAGGAAGGAAGGAAGAGAAAAAGGGGAGGGGAGGGGAGGGAAGAGGAGAGGAAAGGAAAGGAGGGGAAGGGGAGGGGAAGGGGAGGGGAGGGAAGGGGAGAGGAAGAGAGAGGTGGGAAGGGGAGAGGAAAGGGAGGGAAGGGAAGGGAGAGGAAGAAGGAAAGGGGAGGGAGAGAAGGAAGGTGAGGGAGGGAAGGGAGGGAAGGAGGGAGGAGAAATGAAGGGATGGAGAGAGGAGAAAAAGAAGGATACAGGGGTAAGACACCAATATGCACTGGCAAATTTAATTCTATGAAAAAGAGATTAAATTGTTCACATAGTGATGACCATTAGGTACTAAAATCTTGTTTGAGTTTAAAATATAAACAGAAATAGTTCTGCATTTTTCTGAGTCTATAAAGTACCAGTCTATCATATATTCTAAATTCTTTTTTTTCTGCCTTTACATTTATAAGAAAGAAAGAAAGAACAAAAGAAAGAAAGAAGAAAGAAAGAAAGAAGGAAAGAAAAAGAAAGAAAGAAAAAAGAAAGAAAGAAAGAAAGAATCTGTTTATGTGACTTCAACAGCCTAAAAAAACTGAATAATTGGGATGTTTGCACAATGTCAATAAAATCCCTATGGCTAGTTTCTTTATTTTCACAATATATAAGATGTTTATTAAACCCCCAAATACCTAGTAATAATCCTTGTCAAAATTCAAGAGTAAAGATTTAGTGCCGACAAAGCAAAAGAACTATCTCTGGCAGAGTAGAGAGTCAGGAAAGAGCTGGTCAATAATTAGACCTCCAGAGAATGTCAAAAGTTTAATATCCTTAAAAGGAAATTAATATCTATCTGAAAGAGTCCCACATGAGTAATGCTAATGGCAAGTCTCTGCAATTAATGCAAACCAAACATATGTAATCCTCTCCACAAACAAATAATGGGATTCTCCCCACAATCATGTAAGGACTGAAGCCTTGGAAGTCTCTGGAGGCTTGAGAACAATAGGCAGGGCTGTCCTCACCATTAACATCTCCCTCCTTCAAATGTCATAAAAGACTCTGGACTGTGCATCTTGCACGGAAGCAAATACCTGAAAACAGAACTTCTTTCTAGAATTACACAAAATAGAAACATGCACAGCTGAGGATAATGAAGCTGTAATAAAATTCTACAACTTAGTGGCTACTTGTTTAAAAATATGCAATCCCCAAAGTGGCAAAATATTAAATTTATCACATTAGCAAAACAAAACTCACATTCGATCAAAAGGAATAAACAACTGAAAGTCCACAAGAACATGGCATGATAAAGTTTGTTATGAGAAATCAGTTTTAATTATTTATTATAATGAATAGTTATGGTGTAAAAATAGAACTACCATAGGACCCAACAATCTGTCTTCTGCATATATATCCAAAGAAAATGAAACCACCACCTCATAGTGATATCTGTACCCATGTTCATTTCATTGCAGCATTACTCAGAATAATCAAGATATACAAACAACCTCAGTGTCAATGGATGAATAAACAAATTGTGATATATGCAGAAGAATGAAACTAGACTCCTATCCCTCACACATAACAAAAATCAACCCCAAATGAATGAAAGACTTAATTGTAAGACATGAAATTATGCAATTACTAGAAGAAAACATAGGGGAAACACTTCATGAATTTGGACTGGGCAATAAATTATTTAATGAGAACTGAAAAGCACAGGCAACAAAAACAAAAATGCGTAAAAAGGATTACATCAAACTAAAAAGAGTTTATCTTCATGGCAAAGGACATGATAAAGTGAAGAGTCAACCTACAGAATGGGAGAAAGTATTTGCAAATTATGCTTTGGGTAAGGGGTTAATACCCAGAATATACAAGCAACTCAAACAACTCAAAAGCAAAATAACAATAATAATAATAGTCATTATCATCATCATCTGATTTTAAAATGGGCAAAGATCTGAATAATAATTTCTCAAAGGCAGATATACAAATGGCCAAGAGATATATGAAAAAAAAAATCTCTACATCACTAATCATCAGGTAAATGCAAATTGAAACCAAAATTAGACATCACTTCACCCAGTTAGAAAATAGCTATCATCGGCCTGGTGCGGTAGTTCACACCTATTATCACAGCACTTTGGGAGGCCAAGGCAGGAGGATCACCTGAGGTGGGAGTTGGAGACCAGCCTGAACAACATGGAGAAACCTCATCCTTACTAAAAATATAAAATTCCCAAGGCGTAGTGGTGCATGCATGTAATCCTAGCTACTCGGGAGGCTGAGGCAGGAGAATTGCTTCAACCCAGGAGGCGGAGGTTGCAGTGAGCTGAGACCACGCCATTGCACTTCAGCCTGGGCAACAAGAGCAAAACTCGGTCTCAAAAGAAAGAAAAAAAAAGAAAGAAAATAGCTATCATCAAAAAGACAAAAAATAAATGTAGGTGAGGATGCAGAGAAAAGTCCTCTTACATTGTTGGTGACAGCATAAATTAGTACACCATTGTGGAAAACAGTATGGAGTTTCCTCAGAAAAATCAAAAATAAAACTACCATATGATCCAGCAATCCCATTACTGGGTACATATGGAAAAAAAATGAAATCATTATGTTAAAAATATATCTGCATTCCTATGTTTATAGCAGCGCTATTCACAATAGCCAAGTATGGAATCAACCTAAATGCCCATCTAGAGATGAACAGATAAAGAAAATATGCTGTGTGTATATATACATAAACACACACACAAACACAAACACACACGCACACACACACATGTGAATACTATTCAGCCATAATGGAATTCCATCATTTGTGGCAACATGAAAGAACCTAAAGCAAACGATGTTAATTGAAACACGTTGTGCTTTGCTTTCACAGAAAAACAAACACTCTATGATCTCACTCCTATGTGAGTTAAAAAGTCGATTTCTTAGAATTAAAGAGAATAAGGATTACCAGAGGCTAGGGGCCAGGTAGGGAGGAGAAGGGGCCGGGGAGAGGTTGGTCAATGAGTACAAAGCTTTAGTTAGATAGGAAAAATAAGTTCTGGTGTTCTATGACATATGAGGGTGATTTATTGATTTAATTAAATCAATTTTTTAAAATGAAATTGTGGCATATATATAATGGAATGTTATTGGGCCTTTGAAAAGGAGCTCTTGCCATTTGTAAAACCATGGATAAATCTGGTGGACATTATGCTAAGTGAAATAAGCCAGGCACAGAAAAGAAAAATACTGC
Source organism: Lagothrix lagotricha (assembly GCA_963574225.1). NCBI lineage: Eukaryota > Metazoa > Chordata > Mammalia > Primates > Atelidae > Lagothrix > Lagothrix lagotricha. The sequence goes on from CAUYNB010057223.1 coordinate 24,670, forward strand.
GTGGACCAGGTGTGGTGACTCACGTCTATAATCCCAGCATTTTTGGAGGCTGAGGTGGGCAGATAACGAGGTCAGGAGATCGAGACCATCCTGGCCAACATGGTGAAACCCTGTATCTACTAAAAATACAAAAAAAATAGCTGATGTGGTGGCACATGCCTGTATTCCCAGCTACTCGGGAGGCTGAAGCGGGAAAATCGCTTGAACCCAGGAGGCGGAGGTTGCAGTAAGCATTCAATCGATTGCAGGGCAACAGACTTCCTCTCAAAAACAAACAAACAAACAAAAAGAAATTAAGAAAGATACTGCATTATCTCATTTTCAGGTGAAATCTAAAAAAAAAGTCAAATACATAGAAGGAGAGAGTAGAACAGTAGTTACCAGAGCCTGGGTGGAGGGGGCAATGGGGAGATGTTGGTCAAAGGGTACCAGTTTGCACTTATGTAGGAAGAATGAGTCTAGAGATAATGTACAGCATGAGAACTATAGTCAATAATATTTTATTGTATAATGGAAAACGTGAAGAGAGTAGATTTTAGGTGTTCTTACCACCAGAAGAAAAGGTAACTATGTAAAGTGATAAATGACCATGCGTTGGCTGTAGTAATCATTTCACTACATATCTATGTTTCTCAAAATGTCATGTTGTTTGAGAGCACATGGACACAAACATGGGAACAACAGCTACAAGGGCCTACTTGAAGGTGGAGGGTGAGAGGAGGGAAAGGACTGAAAACTACCCATCAGCTGCTATACTTAATACCTGGGCTATGACATAACCTGTACACCCAACCTGCATGATAAGCAATTCATCTGTATAACAAACCTGCACCTGTACTCTTGAACCTAAAATATGAAAACAAAAAAAACAAAAAAAGCATGTTGTGCACCTTAAATATATACAATTTAAAAAAGAATAGTTGGCCAGGTGTGGTGGCTCACACCTGTAATCCCAGCACTTTGGGAGATTAAGGCAGACAGATTATCTGAGGTCAGGAGCTTGAGATCAGCCTGGTTTATGTGGCAAAACCACGTCTCTACTAAAAATTCAAAAGTTAGCTGGGCATGGTGGCATGTGCCTGTAATTCCAGCTACTTGGGAGGCTGAAGCAGAGAATCCTTTGAACCTGGGAGGCAGAGGTTGCAGTGAGCTGAGATTGTGTCACTGCCCTCCAGCCTGGGCAACAGAGCGAGACTCCATTTCAAAAGAAAAAAAGAAAAAGGAAAGAAAAGAATAGTTATGGTGGATTTTCCCTATATATATTAAAATGTTAAGAGCTCACACTCGCATGCATTAAGTGTTGGATGAGAAGACTCTGAGGTAAGATTAGGGGTGAGAATGTAGGTAAAAAGTGTCAGGAGAGTGTCAAGGAAGTGTTAGAGAAAGGAAAAAAAAAAAGGTAGTATGTCCCCAGTGAGAAACACAAAAACAAAAAACAGTATCTGTGTTTTAGAAATACCATAGTTACACTGTCAGTATTATTTCTACCACAAATTGAGGGAAAATGTACATGAGCCACTCATCATAATTTCTCATTTAAAGGAAAGACACTAAAAATCCCCAATAGGCTCTAAAAATAACAAAAATTTTAAGAAATAAAAAGGAAAAACAATCTCGTTTCAGGAAAAATGTAGCATATAAGGATATTTTTCTGGAACTATGTTTACGATATTCAAGCTATAAATTATGCTTGCCTGAAGAATGGATAAACTATTAAACTCCATTTCTAGACCTGCGCCTGTGAATGCAGGATATAGTGGAAATCCAGATTAATAATGAGAGTCAGGAGATTATAGCCCCTCTTGGAGTTAGGTTCTGGAATCAAACACACCTGGCTTTGAACCCCTGTGTCCCCACTTTGAACAAATTGCTCTATTTCTCCGGTCTGGGTTTCTTCCTTGAAACGTGGAGATGTGTGGAATTGTTCACGAGATTCAATGAAACAGTAACTGCAGTGTATTTAGAACAGTGCTTGGCATATCCTGAGTACTTTGTCAACATTTTCTGTAGTGATTCTGTTGCTGCTGTTGTTACTAATATAATCTCCTAATCTCTCTTGACTTGGTCAAGTCACTTTACGTCTCTGTCTCCCCATTTCCTAACCTGTAAGACGAAAATAATAACATGCCCCTTACAGGTTTGTAGGAGGGTCAAATGAGACAATAGGAGGAAGCACATTAAAAGGCAAAAGGATTATTTTATAAAATATCTCTAAGAGTCAAGGTAATTATATGACAATTTTGCTCAATTATTTGGAACTTTGCATGTATATTTTACATGTTCATCGTTTTATTTAACAAGATGCTCAAAGGCTTAAAACATACATGTTAAGGAAGATTACCATTACATCGTGGGATTGCTGTCCCTTACACGTAGTAATGGCAGATAACAGTAAAACATGCCATAATATGCTGCTCAGATACAAATTAGAACTCAAAGAATGGTCTCTTTCATGGCTCTGTAGCTTCCCCAGAACAAGAAAGACAACTCAAAAAGCAAAGATAATAGCTATATTCAGTGGTGTGTGGAGTTTGCTTATGCAAGATTGTCAAAGACAACGGTTAAATTTTCAATTTTGCAAGCCAGTTTTAATAGTTAAGTTATATAAATTTACAATAAAACAAGCGATATTAAAAAAAGTTAAATATACATTTTAAATATCACTCCATATTTATTTTGCTACATTGACTACATTTTACCGTTATCTGTGCTTTGAGCCTATTATGTCTATCACATCTGTAAAGTGAAAATACTACATAATGGAGTGCTACTGTGCATCTGTCCCCAAATCAGGTTCTGTGTTTTCACATTGGTAGATTGAAATCAACCACAGTGGGAATATTTGCATAACAGAAATTCACAAGCACTATAAAGAAGGGTTTGATTTAGTGCTAAAGCTGAAAGAGGTTTGAGTTTAATGAATATAATGTGTACAATGGTGAGAAATAGTCAAACGGTAGATCACTTGTCAGATTTAATGATATTTGGGAAAGGGTTAATAATTGGCATACAGCTCCATGTGTCAAATCATGGTTGAACTGCAACCACAGGTTTGCTACAGATACAGAAGTTCAGCAAAAAGCAACAAAAACAGCTTGTTAGCATCAATTAGCTCTTTATAATTTAAATAAAGAGTATTATCTGTTTTCTTATTATTCGTAAAATATGTGCTACCTCTACATAAATTGTGTGCATCCATTATAAGTAAAGCTTATTAGAAGTTTATGAATGCATACTTATGTACACAATGTCTTTGGATAGCTGGGTGTGAAACTTTTACTAGCAAACCACTGGTGACTTTTTTTTAAATCCTTAGATGGAAAGAGCTACCTTTGGGGAAAAAATAAACCATATCTTGAATAAAAAAGCAAACCAATCCTCATCCACTAGGTGGCAGTAACAAGGAGGAAGAAAAAAATCAGAAAAACAAATGAGAAGGAAAAGGAATTTACAAAGAAATTATTTCATCTGTTTTTTTTTTTTATTTGATTCATTACATAACATTGTAAAAGAAATTAAGATCTTTTTAAAAATCTTTTTTATACTAACTAGTTATCAAAATAACTCATGCTCAGTATAATTTTTTTGTCCTATATCACAAATACCTTTTTATGTCAATAAATACAGATCTATAACATCATTTTTAACAACTAAGTAATATTTGGTTGTTTGAATGTTTTATAAAATATCAATTTCCTAATTATCAATGAACATCTCATTTCCTAGTAATTTTTCCCTATCGTAAATAGTTTGTTACACAACCAAATGTATCTCTGTACATTTGTTCAATAATTTTCTTAGGATAAACTTCCAAGCATTAAATTACTCAAAGAGATGCACATTTTAAAATTTGATCCAACTTGCCAAATTTTCCTACAGAAATATTGTGCTAATTTTCACCTCCAAGAATAAGAATACACTATTTCATTCAGGCTAGGTATTTTTATTTTTTAACGTTTCTTAAAACAATAGGAAAATACTCTACGTAATTGTTTCAATTTACTTTCTACCGATTCCTTCATTTATTCACACATTTATTCAACAAATATGTGAGAGTCTACTATGGCCAAGCACTGAATATGCACTGGGGGGTAAAAAAGGCATAGATTAGGTATCTGACCTCAAAAAGTTTATATTCAAATAGGTAAGAAGTGACGCATGGAGTTACGGATTTGAGGGACATTAGACTGAAGACCCTAGTGAAAAGGAATCAGGTTTATAAAAGTTGTGAAAAAAAAAGGGGAAAGCATTCCAAGCAGACCAAAAAGTGAATTAGTTGCAAGATTAAACATGTAATTATATTTATCCTTATTGATCAATTGCATTTCTTCTCTTTTGAGTTGCCTATTTCTAAGTTTCCTCATTTTTCCCATACTTATATTTTTCTTAATGATATCTCATTATATATTGAAAATAGTAATCCTATTTGCAAATCATTTCTCCACTGTAAAATTTGTCTTTTGTGTTATGTGCATGCCATGTGGACATTTTTAATTGTTCCAAATGCTAATTGGATATTCTTTTCCTTTTTGTTTCTTAGCTTTGCCGTCAAATTTAGAAAGGCTTGTTCCAGACCAAGATGACAATAACTGGTTTTTACTAATACTTTTCTCATTTTAATCTTTAATCCATCTCAAATTTGTTTTTGTGTGTGGTACTCAGAGATCAACTATTTTTGCTTCAAACGGTTAGCAAGATATGCTACCAATGTCATTTAGAAAGATCTTTCCCCAACATATTTGGTTACATTTGAAAAAGAATGTGGAATTGAACTCTTTTGTATTGGCTCAGATTTTAAGCTGAGGCCCCAAACTGAGTTAATAAGTCATCCACATTAGTTTCTAAAATAATCAACAGATCCATTAACTGCCCAGTAATGAAAAGATTACAAAACCCAGCTAGTGAACATATTATAAACACCTAGAGAAGCTTATAGATTCCTTAAGAAGGTAGTTTCTTTGCCAGAAATTTTAGGAAGAGAATGATCTATTGATGTTTTTCCTAAGTGAAGCCATGTAGGAAAAGGAGGGACCAACTGAAGCACTTTGGAGATGTTCACAAGTTTTAGTCTCCTGGGGAGATACCAGTTCCTTCTTTCAAGATGAAACCAGGAAACCAATTCAAGCAGATATCTAGGCTTCTGTCATGTTGACTTGACAGGCACAGCCCAAGAATGCTGCTGCCTGCTAGGGCAAAAGGACCCCAACAGTAAATGGCTGGAGTTGTACCTCCTAGGGCAAAAGCTCAGTAGTGAGGGGGACTCTGAAAGTTAACAGGAGAAATCCCAGGGCAGATCCTCAAATAACTCCAGAGGCATCAGGCAGCATCTGAAGACCTGAGATGAAGAGGACATCTGATAGCCAGGAAAGCACGAAAAAAAGCAATAGGTGAAAATGCCTTTGCCTCTCTCTCTCTCTACTCATTAACCTCATTCTCTCAACCCTAGAAAGTCTAAAAATCTAAAATATGTTTTTCGATTTTAGGGCAGAGGCAATCATAAGTCAGACCTGAGCTGAAAGAAGACAAAGCCTTTAAACTGGATATAACAAAAACACTTTGATATATACAGCCTAGACTTTTTAATATCTGAAAATGAGACCATTTGATTACCAAAAAGAGTGGTGTAAAAGCTGCAAGATGACTTGAGATGATAGCCAGGGCCAGGAAAACGAAATGGCAGAGCTTGTTTGAATGAAATGTTGGGTGAAAATAAAACGTTTTCTGTGTGCAACCCCTTCATTGAATCAAGGCAATTACTCATTTATGATATAACTGAATTTCCTTCTGGATTCTATTCTGGCTCATTGATCTATCTCTTCCTTCAACAGGGCCCATCCAGCTTTAATTACCAATTCCTGTTACTTTTCATTATCTAAACATAACAATCAAAACATGTTCAACTTTAATCCAAACAGTTAAAATGTTACGTCGATTCTCACAAATGAACCATAGGTAGAAAGTAGACATGTTCAAGATATAACTGGGAATCATATATACACATATGGCTTCCGCAAAGTGCTCATTTTCTATAAATAGGCAAAGGCAGCTGCCAGCCCCTCAAGCAACCTGACAGACTGCTAACACCCAGGTATCCATGACAGGTGGCACAGACCTGATCCTCTATGAGAAATTACCCACAACCTACAAATATTTTTCTCCATCTCCCATCTTTCCCTACTCTGATTTCTGATTTGGACAGAAAAATGAAGAAGAAAGTGATAATTGTGGGTTTGCATGTATACATTAGGAAGTGTATATTATAAAATGGCAAGTGTCAAGGAGGGGAGAGTGCTCAGAGCATTAAGCAGAAAGAAATCTTTTAAATCTTGTCATAGGTTAATGAATACCATAAGGTTCTCCTATTTGCCAAAGTCTGTTCTCCAGAAATACGGAAAAGATGGCATCTGCATTGTATTTATTGACTTACCAAAATAGCCTGTGTTGGGCTTCAACAATAATAGCAGTAATCATTCTTTACTGCATGCATGCTCAGGTCTAGATGTTTTACACATTTGATTCTAAGAAGAACCCTGGCATGCTACATGAAATAAATTTTTTAAAATAAGTTTCAAAGTGATTATATAAATTGCTGAAGGTAACATAGCTATTCGTGAGAACGCCTGGCTGGCTGTGAACTCAAGTCTAACGGACAGACTTTGCCCTGCATGCGTTCCACTGCTTCCCACCTGCTCTCTGTGTAGTTACCAGAAACTGCACACTTATTTTCACTTTATATATTAATGTTTTAAACTTCATCATATAACATCTATGTTAAATATACATCTTCTAATTGTCTGAAAACAGTAAACTTATAACCTTCAGTTGTGCAAATTTCAGTCATCTTCTCTTTTGAGTTGCCTATTTCTTCTGCAGCTTTGTTCCAGATGCCTGACTGCTTTGTTTTTCCATATTTTAAGCTTATGGAAATATAGGTAAATAATTCTAGTCATTTTGTGGCATCACTCAGAACAAATTGTAAGCACACCTTGGGTGATAGCAGGATCCCAAAGCAAAGATTTCCATTAAACTGTTGGTCATATGTCATCTCTTAATGAGTGACATAAAATGCCTCACCATAAAGTAACTACGCTTCATAAAATCAGCTATTAATTGAATAGCACAACATTAAGAATAATGGGGGTTAAATAACTGTTTAGTTATGGCTCCTACCCCCAAAGAGCATAAAATATTATGTGAAGAAAATATGGACTCAACAAGCATGCAATACCCATTCACAAGAATGTATTGTGCAAGAGAAAATAATACTGATTTGCTGTTTCTGCATCAGCTTCATACCAGAGTTAACTGGCAAAGTTTGCCTAGAAAATATGGGTTGAGTAGGGATCTCAAGAAAAGCTGTTATTATTCAACTTAAAAGAATCATTGATCCACTGAGCACAATCATCTAAGGAAATACATTTTAAAAGAAAGCAGATGTTTGAGGAACACCACTACTTTCCTAGCTTTATAACTTTGGGGAAATTACATGATCTCTTCAGGTTTCAGTCTGCTTACCTCTAAAATAGAACAATCATACCTACCTCCTAAGGTTGTATGTGGATTCAAAATAACTGTCCGTCCGTGTAAGTACTTGGCATCATACCTGTCACTGTTTAGTAGTTAATTTTAAGGAAAATTAGATTTTTACAGTTATGAATTCCAAAATTAGCTGATCTGATATGCTCCCAGTTTCCTGTATAAACTTAATTTATTTGTAAGTTGGAAATAGTGCATAGACAGCTGCATCTGGTTGATGAGAACACCACCACGTTTGCCTTCTAATTCTCCCCAAGTTCCACCTTCCTCATTTGGTAATTTGATTTAAACACTCCTTTAAAGATCCATTAGCTGTCTGCACCTTAATCAAATTATAGGCAGTCTTCAATTTACAAGAATCCTCACAGGCCCTGGCCATCTGCACCTCTGCTCTGACTTGGGCTGCACTTAGGACAGGCGGCAGGCTAACAGCATCACCGCTTGCTCACTCCCCAGAGCTCCAGCTCCTGAAAGCTGACCTCACCCCTCACCCCCGCCCCGTACCCCCCAGGCGGGCATGGGGATTCGGGCTCTGCTGGGAAGGGCTCCTTTCCAGGAAAGGCTCTGGTGTTTGTCTTCTGGGATATTCCTGTTTCCCAGCCTCACACCAAGCCCCTCTCAAAGTCCAGGAAAGGCAACAAGCTCCTCTCAAAGTTCAGGAAAAACAACTGAGCTTCTGGAGCCAAAGCCCAGAAAATCACTAATTTAAAAACAAATTCCTTGTTCTACTAAGATTATGAGCACAATTACTGCAGTGACAAGATCTCCTCCCCTGGGTCCAGCTGACTCAGCGGCACTAACTCTCTCCCAGTCACTGTTTCCTGAACCACCCAGGGTTCCGGTATTTCTCTGTGCCAGTCTTGCTGCAAGGTAGCGGAGTATATGGATGAGAGCATGCATTTTGTCTCAATACAATACAACACTGCCTTTTTCAGCAAGATACTCTTTCCTAAAAGATAAACAACTCTCACAGGGAGAGCTACCTGAATTAGATCATATATTTCCTTAAAGGTAAGGTATCGTCCTCACTAGTCCACTGATTAGTTCCCTCTCAAATTCCCTCTTATGTTCTCTACAAGCCATATATTTATTCTGTTATCTGACTCAACTGTCTTGACTGCAAACAAGCTAATCTTTTCATTTTTTTTTTCTACCAATGCTTATGTGCATACAACTAGCCTGCTCATCAAACCCTAGATATCCACCCATTTTGAGGTCTCAATGGGGAAGGGGAGTGGGACAGAGGAGAATATGGACATAAAGGACAAAATTGGGGTTAATAAGCTCCTAAACTCTTGAAGTTAAGGATACCTTTTATGTACTGTAGCATTTTTACATGTATTCATTATTAATAGTAATTTCCCATTATCCTGATCAGAAAGAAGTAAACTGTTTATGTTTTTAAAAATTCCTAATTACTGGATAGTTTGATTTACCCAAGTTAAAGAAAATGCTATGTTTGAGAGGTCTATCAACTGCAAAATTCACTTCCTCAGTTTATTAACTGGAAATGAAAATACATGTACCATAGTCTGTGGGTCAGATCAAATAGACAAGAGAATAGTACAAAGCAGCTAACACAATCTATCATTTATGACTTAGAAAAAAGCCACAATAAATGGATGCATGCCAGGCCCCCCCCTGGAACAATAAGTGAAAGTTTTGTCCAGTAAGAGGAAAGGATTTAATGGCTGATTGCTACACGGATAACCTTTATTCATGTGTTTTTTAGTCCTTGCTGGATAGTAATATTAGTTCAATGGACTGAAAAATTCTGCAAAATAGACCTCAGGCTTCTCTAATTAAGGGCCACCAAAAACCATCCCCATTTTGTTTAGTCTGAAGTCATCTAAATTACATCTGTCATACAAATTAAGTTTGTGTCCATAAAGCTTGTTACTGAATACCAACTCTGCTTTCTTAATTAAAAATTGTTAACAAGAGTGCCAGAAGATAAATTAAATTATATTCTCTCACAGTAATCTCCTCTTTCCACCACCCCTACCCCATCCCCCAAATGTTTACAGGGAAACAAGGTAAAGGGGAAAGAAGAAAAAAATTGTAGGCTGGTTTTACTGTTATTTTTGTGAAACATTGTTAATCTTGACATTGTCATCTGTACACACACACACTTGTGTAGTAAAACATACAATAAAATTAGAAGGGTTTAGAGCTAAATGGGTCCTTATTTCTAATGCGATTGTTTTAAAGATAAGGAGACAGAATGGTACAGAAATTGAGTTTAGGACTAAAATCCAGACCTTATGACTTACAGTCAGGCTTCCTCCACTATGGCGCAATGGCCACAGCGAAAATTAACAGCAAAGAGAAGAATAACAGAAATCTGATTCTCCAAACACTCTAGTTTTTTTCAGCAACTGTTCAATCATTAAATTGTTTACTGAGGCTGTATTTGCAAACAGTAGAAAGAAGGGGTGGAGAGAGGTAGGGAGGAAGGGTAGAAAGGAAGAAAGAGGCCGGGCGCGGTGGCTCACGCCTGTAATCCCAGCACTTTGGGAGGCCGAGGCGGGCGGATCACGAGGTCAAGAGATCGAGACCATCCCGGCCAACACGGTGAAACTCAGTCTCTACTAAGAATACAAAAAAATTAGCTGGGTGTGGTGATTAGCGCCTGTAGTTCCAGCTACTTGGGAGGCTGAGGCAGGAGAATGGCTTGAACCAGGGAGGCGGAGGTTGCGGTGAGCCAAGATTGCCCCACTGTACTCCAGCCTGGCAACAAAGCGAGACTCTGTCTCAAGAAAAAAAAAAAGAAAGAAAGAAAGGAAAGAAAGAAGCAAAAGAACTTACAGTTTGTTATAAGAGAGAGTTCTCATAGAGAATACACTTGCTTTTCAACTTTTACATTTGAGACATTAGCACCTATGGTCTAGGATAAGAAGAATTAGCTATCTGTTGAAGCCCCATCTCATTGCTTAAATCTGTTTTCAGAGTGTGAGGTTCATTACCATATTTAGACTCTGCCATGCCCCTGTTTGCAAAAGTCTGGAGAAAGAAAAAGGAAGATTAAGGGCTGAAAAACTGGAGTAAGAGTGGAAGCAAGACTTTGTTAATCACAGCTTTCGTATTCAAAGAAGCAAGTGATTGATG
>CAUYNB010057224.1:0-134876 GCA_963574225.1 Lagothrix lagotricha
TTTCACCATGTTGGTCAGGCTGGTCTTGAACTTCTGTACCGAGGTGATCCACCAGCCTCAGCCTCCCAAAGTGCTGGGATGACAGGCGTGAGCCACTGTGCCTGGCCTTAATTTTTGTAATTTTAGTAGAGTGGGTTTCACCATGTAGCCAGGTTGTTCTCAAACTCCTGACCTCAGGTGATCCACCAGCCTCAGGCTCTCAAAATGCTGGGATTATAGCGGTGAGCCACTGCGCCTGGCCTCTATAAACTATTTTATTTTATTTTATTTTTGAGACAGAGTCTCACTTTGTTGCCCAGGCTGGGGTGTAGTGGTGTGATCTTGGCTCACCACAACCTCCACCTCCCGGGTTCAAGCGATTCTCCTGCCTCAGTCTCCCAAGTAGCTGGGACTACAGGTGTGCACCACCACGCCTGGCTATTTTTTCTGTATTTTTAGTAGAGACAGGTTTTCACTCTGTTAGCTAGGATGGTCTCAATCTCCTGACCTTGTGATCCACGTGTCTCAGCCTCCCAAAGTGCTGACATTACAGGCATGAGCCACTGTGCCCAGCTTTTTTTTTTTTTTGAGATGGAGTCTCACTCTGTTGCTAGGCTGAAGTGCAGTGGCACAATCTTGGCTCACTGCAACCTCTACCCCATCCCGGGTTCAAGTGATTCTCTGCCTTAGCCTCCCAAGTAGCTGGGATTACAGGCACCCGCCACCATGCCCAGCTAATTTTTATATTTTTAATAAAGACAGGGTTTCACCATCTTGGCCAGGCTGGACTCGAACTCCTGACCTTGTGATCCACCTGCCTCAGCCTCCCAAAGAGCTGGGATTAAATGCGTGAACCACTGCGCCCAGCCCTACAAACAATTTTAAAAGGAAAATAAAACATCCTGATACTGGCCCCTGCTCACCACCACTCGCCCATCTGCCTTCCTCCAGCCCCAGTTCCTTCAGCTGAGGTTTATTAGCGCCTCTTTGTGCCATGTCCTGGCTTGCTGCTATGGGGAAAGCCTAGAGGGAAAGAGAAAGTTGTCCTCACGAGAAAGGACTGCAGAGACACAGGCATGTACAGCAGTAGTTAAGACTATTCAGAGCAGGCTTGTTTCCACACTGTGTCCCTGTTGGTAAGGCATTTCCCCATTCTGTCATTTGGGCTTCAGAAGAAGGCTCTGTGAGTTAGGCTGGGTCCCAGATGGAATAGCCGGTGGAGGTGCTGAGCTCAGATGTGCGCTCCTCACTGAGGCTGTCCTGGTGAGGCAGGCAGCACCAGGAGGGTGAGCAGATGGCTGTGGGAGCCACAGGTTTGAGCGGAGGGCAGAGGAGGACCTGGGAGGCTTCAGGGCCCTTGACTCAAGTGGCTGTGTTCCTGCCCTATTCCCTGCTGTCCTGACCAGGTACCAGTGCATCTTCTGTTGGGAGACCTTTGTTACTTATTATAACCTGAAGACGCACCAGCGAGCTTTCCATGGCATTAGCCCGGGCCTCCTCGCCAGTGAGAAGACACCCAATGGAGGCTACAAGCCCAAGCTTAATACTCTCAAGCTCTACCGCCTGCTCCCCATGCGGGCAGCCAAGCGGCCCTACAAGACCTACAGCCAGGGAGCCCCAGAGGCCCCTCTTTCTCCAAGCCTCAACACACCGGCCCCAGTGGCAATGCCAGCCAGCCCACCGCCCGGGCCCCCACCTGCCCCAGAGCCTGGCCCTCCACCCTCAGTCATCACTTTTGCTCACCCAGCCCCCTCTGTCATTGTCCATGGGGGCAGCAGCAGTGGTGGAGCGGGGAGTGGGACGACCAGCACAGGAGGGTCCCAAGCCGCCTCTGTTATCACTTACACTGCGCCCCCAAGGCCACCCAAGAAACGAGAGTACCCACCTCCTCCCCCTGCGCCTGCAGCCACGCCCACCAGCCCAGCCACAGCGGCCAGCCCAGCCACCGCCGCGGGCCCAGCCACAGCCACCGCCACAGAGGAGGCCAAGGGCCGGAATCCACGGGCTGGAAGGACTCTGACTTACACAGCCAAGCCCGTGGGTGGGATGGGTGGAGGCGGGGGTCTCCCCGCAGGGGCTGGCCGGGGCCCCTCTCAGCTGCAGGCTCCACCTCCGCTGTGTCAGATCACTGTGCGAATTGGTGAGGAGGCCATTGTCAAGCGCCGCATCTCAGAGACTGACCTGCGTCCTGGGGAGCTGAGCGGAGAGGAGATGGAGGAGAGTGAGGAGGACGAAGAGGAGGAGGACGAAGAGGAGGAGGAGGAGGAAGAGGAATCCAAGGCTGGTGGGGAGGACCAGCTCTGGAGGCCCTACTACTCCTACAAGCCCAAGCGCAAGGCCGGAGCTGTGGGAGGCGCCAGCGCCGGGGGCGGGGGGCTGCCCCGAAGCCGAAGGCCACCACGCTGGAGGCAGAAGCTGGAAAGGAGGAGCTGGGAGGACACCTCAGCGGCTGAGAGCCCAGCGGGGCGTGCCCGTACAGAGCGGAGGCACCGCTGCGGCGACTGCGCCCAGACCTTCGCCACCCTGAGAAAGCTACGAAAGCACCAAGAGGCCCACGGCGGTGGCTCCCACAGCTCCCGCAGCGGACGGAGGCCCTCCACCCGATTCACCTGCCCCCACTGCGCCAAGGTGTGTAAGACCGCGGCTGCCCTGAGCCGCCATGGGCAGAGGCATGCTGCTGAGCGGCCCGGGGGTACCCCCACCCCTGTCATTGCCTATTCCAAGGGCAGTGCCGGCACCAGGCCCGGGAATGTCAAGGAGGAAGCCCCCCAAGAGATGCAAGTCTCCTCCTCCAGCGGTGAGGCAGGCAGCGGGAGCACTGCTGCTGAGGAAGCTTCCGAGACTGCCTCACTCCAGGACCCTGTCATCTCAGGGGGTGAGGAGCCCCCAGTGGTGGCAGGTGGGGGCAGCTACCCATACCCACCTGTGCAGGAATTTCCACTGGCTTTGATTGGGAGTGGCCGGGAACCTGGTGGTGGCAGGGGAAAATCTGGGGGCGAAGGGCCAGTGGGGGCTGGTGATGGGGACCGGATGGAGGGGATAGGGGCTGCCAAGGTTACTTTCTACCCTGAGCCCTACCCGCTTGTCTACGGCCCCCAGCTCCTTGCCGCCTACCCTTACAACTTCAGTAACTTGGCCGCTCTCCCGGTTGCTCTCAACATGGTCCTACCTGATGAGAAGGGTGGGGGGGCCCTTCCCTTCCTACCAGGGGTCTTTGGCTACGCAGTGAATCCTCAAGCAGCACCCCCTACCCCGCCAACACCACCTGCCCCAACTCTTCCTCCACCAATTCCTCCTAAGGGAGAAGGGGAAAGGGCAGGGGTTGAGAGAACCCAGAAGGGTGATGTGGGGTGAATCCTGGGGCTCAATCCCCCTTTCACCAGATGCCACCCTCCCTGAACCCCCCACCACTACCAGCTCCCTGTCCTCCCTGCCCCTTGGGAGCCCCTCCACACTCTTGTGCAGGGACTTGGGGGCCCCTGGAGCTCAGGGGTCAGGCTGCTTTGTGTGAGATTGTAGTTTTCCCATCTCCTGGGAAGGGATCTTTCGTGATTCCCCTCTCAGTCTTCCTCCAGGGAATGGCCTCCATGAGGGGCAGGGCCAGCTTCCCCCCTTCTCCAGCCCTTGGGGCAACTGAGCAATATACTTAACCTGAATCTCTACTCACAGCCCCCACCAGCTCTGAATGTCTAACCTGCTCCCCGATTCGTAAACCTAGGGGGAAACCATCTCTCTCACCTGATGACCCCCACTTGTTCTGAAGCTTTCTCTAAGCCCTTTCCAGATGCTTCCTAGCACATTCCATTCTTTGTGGCCCAGGGCCTGGACCAGACCATTGTGATACCTGACCCCACCCACCTGGGAGCGTGGCTTTGGGTTCCATCCTTCCCAAGCGTGGGTCTCCAAGTCCCTGTTTCCCTTGCATCAAGACGCCTTCCTCGGCTTTCATGTCTTTGGATCTTCCATGTTCCTCCCCATATTGCTGGACTTCGGAGATGGCCTCTCCCAACCCAGGTCCAGGAGGTTTAGGGGAGGGCTGCCCCTCTGCCTGCCTGTTCCATGGCTGAGCACTTTCCCAGTCCAGGGCAGGGAAATACTGGCCCTATCTTGACACCCAAATCCAGTGAGCTCCAGATTCTTCCAAGGCAAAAGAGGTGAGCAGATCCCACGTCTTTCTGCCTCTATATATGGCCTCTTCTGGGCTAAACCAGATTTGGGGGCCAGGAGGGAAGAACTCCATGTGGAATGGAGAAGGGAATCTACTTTATCCCTGTTTTTTTCCTGATGGTGTCTCCCAGACTAGACCAAATAGCCAGAAAAACGATAGGGGTCAGATGGGTGGGTAAGCCCAGGATTTGCACATGACCTTGATCCTTACCTGTATTCCCGTCTTCCCAGTGTCACTCCCCTCATCAATCACTCCAGATGGTTTTGGGGGAACCATTCTACTCTTCTGGTGGGCTTTGGGGTATCCCCACCAACTTTCCCTCCAAAATAGCACCTTATACCCCATCTTTGACTCAGTTCCCCACACCCAAAGATCCCAGCCTAGGGATGGGGTACAGGGACTTTAAATAGTCCCTAATCCCTAATTTGCACTAGTTAACCCTGGTCAGGGGTCCCTGTATTTCCTTCCAGTGGGGGAGATGAAGAAATGTTTGTTCCTAATGCTCTTTGAAAACTGGGCTTCCCTGCTCTGTGATTGGATAAACATTTCCCATCCCACCCACCTCCCCACAAAAAATAGCTCACAAGGGGAGAGCCAGTTTGGGGGAGCAAATTTGACAAATGGGAATTAGAGGAGTGCAGTTTTAAAAGGAAAAGTTGCTGTCATCAAAATGGCAGCCTTTTCCCCAGCTACTGTTTTTTTGGGCCAAGATGGCTGCCCTAGCAGCAATCACTGCCGAGGGCAAGATCATGGCTTTTGGAGGGAGGTGAGTTTAGGGAGGGCCAGGACCATCCTCCTGCCCCTCATACCCTCCCAGCATATACAAAGGGGGAGGTTTTAGACAGGCTCCCTGAATGTTAACCGTAGAGGAGTCTCCTTCATTCCTCCTCTGTCTCTTTGCACTTTTATTGGTCTTGGCCACAGCCTGAGTGATGAATTTCCTACTGAATGTACCAAGTTCCAATTTTTAAGGGGGGAAAAAGTTTCAAACAGGGAAAAATGCAAAAAAAAAAAAAAAAAATCACTAAAAATTCCCACAAATCGTGTTTCTGGCACTTTAGAAAAACTGCAAAAAAAAAAAAATACATAAAGAATACATATATATATCTACACACAAATTATATATCTATCTATCTATCTATACAGCGGAACCACAAGAGAGACTGAGGAAGGCCTGGAGGCAGGGGCAGAGGTGATGGCAGTGCCCCTATACCCTTAACCCGTACTCCTCTGAGGCAGACAGGCATGGGAAATGGAAGGGTTGAGGATGGACCAGAGAATTGGAACTTCAGAATAGGTCAAAATTCCGAAACCATGGACTTTTTTTTTTTTTTGGGAGAATTGAGATCGTAGACATTTATTTTTTGTTAAATATGAATAAGGAAAATAGCTTCCAGAATGTGGTGGTTCTGGGCAACAAATGAGATTGTGGCGATGTGGAGATTAAAATATATGTATTTGAACTGGGGAATTTGAATATTGTGAGTTTCAGATGTTGGAAATTTGGGATTTTGCAGTTTTGTCTTTTGAAAATGATCACGTCTTGTCAGTTTGTGCCCTCTTTCCCCATGTTCCCTGGGAAGAAGGGTGGTGGCGGAGTGGGAAGGCCACTGGTTCTGTGCCACAGCACGCAAGATTTAGAATTCTACAGACTCTAGCTCTATATGTAGTGAGGACCCAGATTTAGAGAAACTGACCAATATTTATCTCCGCATTTGTGTGTGTGTCCAACTCTGTAGGCCAATAAACCAACCAGACAAATGAACTGTGCTCCACATTGGGATGCCAGGTGCAATTATTTCGTGGGTGGTGGGTCTGGGGGAAAGGAACATGCTAACTTTGTCCCACAGGGATCCCTGCAAGTTATGGCCAGTGCTCCCTCTTTGGATGGCAACTTCCAGCAGTTAAGTAGTTGAGTTAGGGCTTGTTGACTCTAAGCTCAAGCTGACTTTGGCCCAACCTCCAGCCAGAAATGTTAACACTCCAGTTCATGCAACCTGCGGGGCGCAAGGTCTCTGTGTCCAAAATGGCCCTGCCTTAAACCAGGTCTAAACTTTCTTCCAAATTGAAAGGAAACTGAGGCACAAAATGTGTGATGGCCATAAAAGATAACCTTTTTTTTTTTCCACTTGTAGCCTCCCCATTGGCTTCAACTCCTTGCCTCCCCTCTGCTCCCCTGTATCTTTTCTAGTGTTATGGAGGGATGGGCAGGTGTACAGGGGCTTTGAGGAATTCTGGTATGAATAACTTGACCAGAGTGGGCAGCCACTAAGCTCTAGCCAAGTTGTTGCCAACAGGGGAATCAGGCCTGCTGTTACTATAGGTTTTCTTTTGTTTTGAGACAGAGTCTCACTCTGTAGCCCAGACTGGAGTGCAGTGGTGCGATCTTGGCTCACTGCAACCTCTGCCTCCTGGGTTGAAGTGATTCTCTGCCTCAGCCTTCTGAGGAGCTAGGATTACAGGCATGCACCACCATGCCCAACTAAGCTTTGTATTGTTAGTAGAGATGGGTTTTCACCATGTTTGCCAGGCTGGTCTCAAACTCCTCACTTCATTATCCACCTGCCTCGGCCTCCCAAATTGCTGGGATTACAGGCGTGAGCCACCGCGCCCAGGCTACTATAGTATTTAAAATTATTTTTGGGGCTGGGTGTGATGGCTCACACCTGCAATGCTAGCATTTTGGGAGGCCGAGGTGGGTGAATTGCTTGAGCTCAGAAGTTCAAGACCAGCCTGGGCAACATAGTGAGTCCCTATCTCTATAGTTTTTGTTTTTTTTTAATAAAATTCTTTTCTTTTCTTTTTTTTTTTTTTTGAGATGGAGTCTCACTGTCACCCAGGCTGGAGTATAGTGATGTGATCTCAGCTCACTGCAACTTCTACCTCCCAGGTTCAAGCAATTCTCCTATCTCAGCCTCCTGAGTACCTGGGATTACAGTCACGTGCCACTACACCCAGCTAACTTTTTGTATTTTTAGTAGAGACAGGGTTTCACCATGTTGGCCAGGCTGATCTCAAATTCCTGATCTCGTGATTTGCACGCCTCGGCCTCCCAAAGTGCTGTGATTACAGGCATGAGCCACTGTACCCGGCCATAAAATTATTTTCAAGAGCAGCTGGGAAGCCAAATTTCTCGTGAAATATCCACATTTTAAAAGTAGTGAACTAGTTCAAATTTAAAACTGTGCAGGTGAAACAAAACACCATTGCAACCTCTGATACATACCACATAATGCTTTTTTCCTATCTTCTTATGTGATCCCCAGACAATCCTATAGGGCATATGCTGTCATCAGTTTCATCTTACAGATGTGGAAACAGGTACAGAGCAGTTTAGCGGCTTGTGTGAGCACCAAGGCTGGAACCTGAATGAAGGTCTTTAAAATACTTGTTTTTGGCCAGGCACAGTGGCTCACACCTGTAATCCCAGCAATTTGGGAGTCCAAGGTAGGTGGATCACAAGGTCAAGAGTTCGAGAGTAGCCTGGCCAACACGGCAAAACCCCATCTTTACTAAAAATACAAAAATTAGCCAGGCGTGGTGGTGCACGTCTGTAATCCCAACTACTTGGGAGCCTGAGGCAAGAGATTCGCTTGAACCCAGGAGGTAGAGGTTGCAGTGAGCAGAGATCACGCCATTGGACTCCAGCCAGGGCGACAAGAGCAAGATTCCATCAAAAAAAAAAAAAAAAAACTCGTTAGCTTGTTTTCTTTTCTCATTACCAATGCATACTTGTAGAAATAACTTTTTTATCCTAAATGTAGTACACATCACAAAACATAATAAACTACAGAAACATAAAAAGAAAACGACCACAAGACCCAACATGCAAACAATAAGCACTACTTTATTTCTATTTTTTTAGAGACAGGGTCTCACTATGTTACCCAGGCTGGTCTCAAACTGCGGGCTCAAGTGATCCTCCCACCTCAGTCTCCTGAGTCACTGGGATTACAAGCCTGAGCAACCATGCCCAGCTTATAAACGTTATTAATTACTATATTTACTTCCCAAAATTTCTTTCCTCTATTCAACAAACGTTAAGCACTTACTATAGGTCAGGACCTGTGCATGGTCCTGGGGATGTTACAGTGGACAAGACACCTTTCTTGACCTCATAAGGCTTACAATCTATTTCCTGTTCTTTGTTCTATTTCACTGGCAACCTAGATATTGATACCCAAAAGAACTTCTTTAAGAAGCCAAAGAGTAAATCAGATTATAGTGCATTTCAGGTGGCTCCCAGACACCTGCCTACCCAGCCCTCAGTCCCACTGCAGTCCCCAGAAATGAAATCAGAGGCCAGGGCTCCTCGTGAAGGAGTTAAGAGGCGGAGAAGGATAGGGCTTGACAGTAACGCCAAACTCTCACTTTAGGTGGCAGAGGGCCTGGGTCTCAACCCTCCAGTCTTCAAGGAAAGGGGTCTGGAGGGGGCAAGTGGTATGTGGCATCCAGGAAGATGACTAGGGTCCCAACACTGGTGAAGATGATGAAAGTCCACAGGAAGAGGCGGTCCACTACCATGGCCACAAACTGCCAGTCCTCCTTCAGCTGCGGGTAGGCAAAGGAAACTTCGTGAGCTCTGGGCCCAGACTCCCAGGGAAGCCACCCCACCCCACTTCCCTGCCCGGTACCCCCCAGGGTCCTCCTACCACCTGTTTGAGGCAAGAGCCGGCAGCGCAACAGGAAAGCCAAACTGCAGCCAATGGATGGGCATAAAGAACTAATAGGTAAGCAGGGGGTGGGACCAAATGAGGGAGATGTCCAATCAGAAACGAAAGCGAGGCCAGGTGCGGTGGCTCACTCCTGTAATCCCAGCACTTTGGGAGGCCTAAGACAGCGGATCACCTGAGGTCAAGAGTTCGAGACCAGCCTGGCCAACATGCTGAAACCCCGTCTCTACTAAAAATACAAAAATTAGCCAGGCGTGGTGGCGCGCGCCTGTCGTCCTAGCTACTCGGGAGACTGAGGCAAGAGAATCGCTTAAACCTGGGAGGCAGAGGTTGCAGTGAGCCGAGCTCGCGCCACTGCACTCCAGCCTGGGCGACAGAGCGAGACTCGGTCTCAAAAAAAAAAAAAAAGCAAAAGCGAGTTGCTGGGGCGTAATTTGGGGGTGGGGCCAAGGTCACCTAGCCCCGGCCTTATTCCATCCCCGCTGGACATACTGCATCGTGGTCCTCCTGTTCCTGCAGCTGTCGAGCGATGTAGCTGATTGAGGAAACCACTTCCCGTAGCTCCGGAGGCAGGGCCACAGTCCTGTTTGGACCATCGATAAATCGCCGCAGATCAGGGGCAGACAGTTCAGGCTGGAACCTGGAAGAGGAGTGACTGTTTGGCCCAGACGCAAAGACAGCCAGTGCCAGCGATCCAGGCCCCGCTCCAACTGCCTCCAACAAGTTGCCAGTTCTTAAAACCCAAGAGTGCCCTTCATGCTCTCCCCGCCAGCAGTGATCTCTCCAGCCTTGGGCAACTTCTTCCACCGCCTATGTTTTAGTTCCCACCTCCCCTCAAGGCGAGCAGCAGGGAGTACTACAACTCCCATGATGCTCAACCACAGCATCTTCCGGGAGCATGGGCCGCTTCTTCCGCACAGTCTTCCGGGAACTGTAGTTCTCCCTCTCCCTTTTACGTGGGTAATGGGTGTAGTCCTACCTGTTGGGTTTGGGGAAGAGAAAATCAGTTGGCGGCTTCCGGATGAAATATTCATCTGTTCCCCGACCCCAGCCACTTCCTGGGGAAGAAGACTGAAGGGGCTCCGGCATCTGCTCTCTCTCAGGTTTGGGCCTTTTTAGACCCAGGTACACCGGAAGTTTGTGGATGAAAATCTGCAGAGTATGAGAGAAGTATTGGTGGATGCTTTCATGCTTTCAAACCAAAAGGGAAACAGCCAGCCACCCCACACCACATGCCCATTCCCGCTCATGTGTGCGTTCACATTCTTCCACAAACAAGGAGCTACGCAAGGAAATGCAGCCACACAGATTTAAGAGCTCTTTAGCGGGTTGGGACGGTTGCAGTGGCTCGCGCCTGTAATCCCAGCACTTTGGGAGGCCGAGGCGGGTGGATCACCTGAGATCGGCAGTTTGAGACCAGCCTGAGCAACACAGAGAAACCCCGTCTCTACTAAAAATACAAAATTAGCCGGGCGCGGTGGCACAAGCCTATAATCCCAGCTACTTGGGATGCTGAGGCAGGAGAATCGGTTGAACCCGGAAGGTGGAGGTTGCAGTGAGCTGAGATCGTGCCATTGCACTCTAGCCTGGGCAACAAGAGCAGAACCCAGGCTAAAAAAAAAAAAAAAAAACGCCGGGCACGGTGGCTCACGCCTGTAATCCCAACATTCTGGGAAGTCAAAGTGGGTGGATCTCAAAGTCAGGAGTTCAAGACCAGCCTGGCCCAACATGGTGAAACCCCGCCTCTACTAAAAATACAAACATTAGCCGGGCGCGGTGGCACACGCCTGTAATTCCAGCTACTCAGGAGACTGAGGCAGAAGAATCACTTAAACCCAGAAGGCAAAGGATGGAGTGAGCCGAGATGGCGCCACTGCACCCCAGCCTGGGTAACGGAGTGAGACTCCGTCTCAAAAAAAAAAAAAAAAAAGAAGCCGGGCATGGTGGCTCACGCCTGTAATTTCAGCACTTTGGGAGGCTGAGGCAGGCGGATCACCTGAGGTCAGGAGTTCAAGACCAGCCTGGATAATGTGGTGAAACTCTGTTTCTACTAAAAATACGAAAAATTAGCCAGGCATGGTGGCACACACCTGTAGACCGAGCTATTCAGTGAGGCAGGAGAATCACTTGAACCTGGGAGGCAGAGGTTCAGTGAGCCGAGATTGCGTCATTGCACTCCAGCCCAGGCAAGAGCGAAACTCCATCTCAAAAAAACCCAAAAATCATACAAACGCTGCTCAGGAAAAAACAACAACAGGTTCTTTAGTGGGTTAGCATGTATCCCAACTGGAAAGACAGGGCTTCTCCCTCTTTGGAAGGCTTCCAATCTGATAGTAGCTAACCCTAAGAATATTATATTTCCCTGGGACCTGAGATGAGCAGTACTGATGAAGAGAATATGGGATCTATGAAATGATAATGATGGGGGGCCAGCTTAACTGCGCAACATTTCAACATCCAGCAGGCATGGGCACGTCAACACTCTACCCCGTAGCAGTGCTCTCCCTATGGTCTGTAAAAGGAAGGTTGGGGTTGGAGGAGGAGATCTTTCTTACCTGACGGACCCAAAGGGGCATTTGGTGGGTGTGGGGTGAGCGGTGATGCAGATTGAGAACCACGACACTAAGGATGACTGAGAAGGTGACAAGGACCATGGTAAACATGAGGTACTTGATAATAATGGGCACCGAAAGGGAGGTCTCAGGTACTTTGTCAGCCAGCAGCAGCAGGAACACAGTAAGGGTCAGCAGGGCAAAGATTGAGAGCCCCATCTTCTCTCCTTGGAAGGCAGAGGGGAATAGAGAAGGATTAGGCTTTGCCCGAAAGAAAGCTCTATGGCATAATCAGTGACCATGTTTCCAGCCCATTCAAAGACAGGCTTCTGCAGCCAGGCACAGTGGCTCATGCCTGTAGCCCCAGCACTCTGGGAGGTCAAGGTGGGAGGACTGCTTGAACCCAGCAGTTAGAGACCAGCCTGAGCAACATACGAAGACCTCATCTCTAAAATAAATAAATAAATAAATAAATAAATTGAGGCAGGGTCTTCCTCTGTCACCCAGGCTGGAGTGCAGTGGCATGATAATGGCTTATTGAAACCTCCACCTCCCAGGCTCAAGTGATCCTCCCACCTCAGCCTCCTGAGTAGCTGGGACTGCAACTACACACCACCATGCCTGGCTAATTTTTGTACTTTATTTGTAGAGATGGGGTTTCACCATGTTGCCCAGGGTGGTCTTGAACTCCTCAGCTCAAGTGATCCACCTGCCTGGACTCCCAAAGTGTTGGGATTACAAGTGTGAGCCACTGTGCCCAGGCTATTCAAAAAAAATTTTAAATTAGCCAGGCACGGTGGCACGTGCTTGTGGTCCCAACTATTTGGGAGGCTAAGTTGGGAGGACCACTTGAGCCTGGAAGATGGAGGCTGCAGTGAGCTGTGATTGCACTTCCATATTCTAGTCTGAGCAATAGAGCAAAATTTCCTCTGGGGGCGGAAAAAAAAAGACAGGCTTTTAGAAGGGCCATCTGCATGCAAATCATTCCTACATTTGTATGTCCACCCTGGATTTCTCCCCTGAATGCCAGATACATATCCATCTGCCCACTCAACCTCTCTTGGACACTTGGATGTCCAATAAATATTTCAAGTTTAACATGTCCAAAACTGAGCCGGGTGCGGTGGCTCACTCCTGTAATCCCAGCACTTTGGGAGGCTGAGGCAGGTGGATCGTGTGAAGTCAGGAGTTTGAGATCAGCCTGGCCAACATAGAGAAACCCCATCTTTACTAAGAATACAAAAAATTAGCTGGGCGTGGTGACGAGCACCTATAATCCCTAGGTGCTACTAGGGAGGCTGAGGCAGGAGAATCACTCCAACCCAGGAGGTGGAGGTTGCAGTGAACTGAGACTGCACCATTGCACTCCAGCCTGGGCAACAAAAGCAAAATTCTGTCTCAAAAAAACCCAAAAAAACAAAAAATCAGAAAAAAAAAATGTCCAAAATGAAATTCTCTTACTAACACCACAGCTACTTCTCCCACAATCTTCCATTTTTTTGTTTTTTGAGACAGTCTCACTCTGACACCAGGCTGCAGTGCAGTGGCGTGATCGAGGCTCACTGCAACCTCTACCTCCCAGGTTCAAGCGATTCTCCTGTCTCAGCCTACCAAGTAGCTGGGATTACAGGCACGTGCCACCACACCCAGCTAATTTTTTGCATTTATTAGAGACAGGATTTCACCATGTTGGCCAGGCTGGTCTCAAACTCCTGATTTTTTTTTTTTTTAATGACCAAAATGCATTTTTATTTAATATACATCACAAGGGCTCAACCGAGGCTTAATTTAAAAGACAAAACAAAACAAAAATAATACTACAGCTCAAGATACAGAGTCCTATACAGAAATCACAAAAAGGACAGACCATCTAAGGAAAAATTAAAACGATGACACAAGGACAGGCTGGGCAGCCTGGGTCAGGGCTCCTGGCTGGTGACCTGCTTTGAGTAGGTTTCTTGCAGGTACTTCTTAAAAACTGTGGGGTTTTTCCAGAGCTCGGCAGTATACGTGTTGAAGGGACTATCAATGCTGGGTTCTCCAAACTCCTGGTCTTAAGGGGTCTGCCTGCCTCGGCCTCCCAAAGTGCTGGGATTACAGGTGTGAGCCATCGCACCAGGCCAGTCTTCTCAATCTCTTAAGTGACAACTCCATCTTTCCTGTGGCTCAAATCAAACTCCTTTGAGTCCTTCTCAACACTTCTCTCTCTCTCTCTCTTCTCTTCTTTCTCTCTCTGTCTCTCACCCAATATTTAATACATAGCAAACCCTATTGACTCTACCTTCAAATTATATCCTAAAACTGATGACTTACTACATCTACCACTACTACTGATGCCGTACAGGCAAGTCCTGAAGTGGGGCTCAGCTTCGAGGGTTCTTGATTTTGCCCGGGAAAGAATTCAAGGGCAAGCTAGTGGTAGGGTAGAAGAAAACAGCTTTATCGAAGAGGCAGTGTCACAGCTCTGGGACTTCTGCAGAGCAGGGCTACCCCAGAGGTCGTATGCTGACAGTAGTAGCTCAGGGCAGTTTTGCAGTCATATTTATACCTACTTTTTTTGTTTCTGGTTTTTTGAGATGGAGTCTTGCACTGTCGCCTGGGCTGGAGTGCAAGTGGTGCAATCTCAGCTCACTGCAACCTCCGACTGCCAGGTTCAAGCAATTCTCCTTGCCTCAGCCTACAAGTAGCTGGGATTACAGGTGCCCACCACCATGCCTGACTAATTTTTTTATAATTTTTTGTAGAGATGGGGTTTCACTATGTTGGTCAGGTTGGTCTCGAACTCCTGACCTCGTGATTCGCCCGCTTCAGCCTCCCAAAGTGCTGGGATTACAGGTGTGAGTCACTGTGCCCGGCCTTATACCTACTTTTATGTATTTATTTATCACTTATTTTTTTGAGATGGAGTCTTGCTCTGTCGCCCAGGCTGGAGTGCTGTGGTGCAATCATGGCTCTTTGCAACCTCTGCCTCCTAGGTTCAAGCGATTCTTCTGCCTCAGCCTCCCGAGTAGCTGGGATTACAGACATGTGCCACCATGCCTGGCTAACTTTTGTATTTTTGTAGAGATGAGATTTCACCATGTTGACCAGGCTGGCCTCGAACTCCTGACCTCAAATGATCCACCTGTCTCAGCCTCCCAAAGTGCTGGGATTACAGGAGTGAGCCATCATGCTCGGCCATTTACATCTACCTTTAATTACATGCAGATTAAGTGATGGATTAGGCAGAAATTACTAGGGAAAGGGTAGTAACCTCTGGGTTATCAGATGATTGCCATGAAAAGGGTGGTAAGTCCTAGGTGTTCCAATGGCAATAGTAAACTAACATGGCACATTGGTGGATATGTCTTATGGAAACTGCTTCTGCTCAGTTCCTGTTCTAGCTAGTTCTCAATTTGGTCAAGAGTCAAGCCCCACCTCTACATCACCACCTTGCTCCAAAGCAGTAAGAGAATTTAGTTTTTTAAGATACTATGTAGCAATTTGAAAGATCTAACAATGAAACGGGCTGGGTGGCTCATGCCTATAATCCTAGCACTTTGCGAGTTTGAGGTGGGTGGACTGCCTGAGCTCAGGAGTTTGAGACCAGCCTGGGCAACATGGTGAAACCCGGTCTCTACTAAAATAGAAAAGAAACAAGCTGGGTGTGGTGGTGTGTGCCTGTAATCCTAGCTACTCAGGAAGCTAAGGCGAGAGAATTGTTTGAACCCGGGAGGCAGAGGTTGCAGTGAGCCGAGATGGCGCCATTGCACTCCAGCCTGGGCAACAGAGTCAGACTCCATCTCAAATAAATAAATAAATAAAACAGGCCTGGTGCGATGGCTCACTCCTGTAATCCCAGCACTTTGGGGGGCCGAAGCAGGCCGATCACGAGGTCAAGAGATCAAGACTATCCTGGTCAACATGGTGAAACCCCGTCTCCACTAAAAATACAAAAATTAACCAGGCATGGTGGTGGACACCTGTAGTCCCAGCTACTCGGGAGGCTGAGGCAGGAGAATCGCTTGAACCCAGGAGGCGGAGGTTACAGTGAGCCAAGATAGCTCCACTGCATTCCAACCTGGTGACAGAGAGAGACTCCATCTAAAAAGAAGAAAACAGAAAGAAAGAAACAAAGTATACAAGGATATGCCAGGTGGGTGATTCTTCCCATGGCACACAACAGGCACTGCAAACTTCATGAAAGTTACTGAAATAAATAACTTTTATGGGCTACTCTACTGTAGTCCTCTAATGTTGGGTTCCAAGATTTACCTTGTTCTAGGCAGAAGTAAGGGTTACTTTTTTGTTGTTTTTGAGATAGGGTCTTGCTTTGTCACCCCCCAGGCTGGAGCACAGTGGTGAAATCAGCTCACTGCAGCCTCAACCTCCCAGGCTCTAAGTGATCCTCCCATCTCACCCTCCTAAGTAGGTAGAGGTACGCACCACCACATCAGGCTAATTTTTGTTGTTTTTTCTTTCTTGTTGTTGTTTTTGTAGAAACAGGATCTTGCTATGTTGCTCAGGCTGATCTCGAACTCCTGGGCTTAAGAAATTCTCATGTCTCGGCCTCCCAGAGTGCTGGGCCGAGGGGTTCCATTTAGAAGGGTTTCCTAGAGCTGTATCACTCTCCTTTTTTTTTTTTTTTTTTTTTTTTTGAGACAGAGTCTCTCTGTTGCCCAGGCTGGAAAGCAGTGGCATGATCTCGGCTCACTGCAATCTCTGCCTCCGAGGTTCAAGCATTTCTCCTGCCTCACCCTCCTGAGTAGCTGGGACTACAGGCACGGGCCACCAAACACAGCTAATTTTTGTATTTTTAGTAGAGATGGAGTTTCACCATGTTGGTCAGGCTGGTCTCAAACTCCTGATGTCGTGATCCGCCCCCCTTGGCCTTCCAAAGTACTGGGATTACGGGCATGAGCCACTGTGCCCGGCCCGCTCTCCTTCCTTAGACAGAGGATTTGATGGCAAAGAGGAAGAAAGCACGTTTTGAATACCAGAGTTAAGGATATCAGGTCTGTGAATCAGGCTGCCACTGACCCAGGTTGGAATTGCAACACCGCTCCTCTCTAACTGTGTAATGTCAGGCAAATGACTTAAACTCTTTCAGCCTCTTTATCCTCCACCGTAAAATGAGAATGATAATTTGTTACTTACCTCACAGGGTTGTTGTGAAGATTAGAATTAATACATGTAACATGTTAAATGAATTACCTTATAGCAAGTGCTCAAAATGAAAAAGAAAAACAAAAAACAACCCAAACCCAGTGCTTACATAGAACTTACTGTGTGCCAGGCAGAGCTCTATTAACTCAGTCAATCCTCACAATAATCCTAGCAACAGGGACAATGGTTGGCCCCACTTGCAGATCAGGAAACTGAGACACATAGAGATTAAGGAATTTGGCCGGGCAAGGTGGCTCACGCCTGTAGTCCCATCACTTTAGGAGGCCAAGGTGGGCGGATCACCTGAGGTCAGGAGTTTGAGACCAGCCTGGCCAACGTGGTGAAACCCTGTCTCTACTAAAACTACAAAATTCAGCCAGGCATGTTAGTGGGTGCCTGTAATCCCAGCCACTCGGGAGGCTGAGGCAGGAGAATTGCTTGAACCTGGGAGGTGGAGGTGGCAGTAAGCCAAAATCATGCCACTGCATTCCAGCCTGGGCAACAGAGCAAAACTCTTTCGCAAAAAAAAAAAAAAAAAAAAGAGGAATTAAGGAATTTGCCAAAAGTTATCATATTATGCTGCCTCCTAAAGAAATGTTGGCTATTGCTATTATATATTTCCCAGGGAGAAAGGTTAAAGGACTAGTGGGGACCAGGTGTGGTGGCTCATGCCTATAATCCCAGCATGTTGGGAGGCTGAGGAGGGCAGATCGCTTGAGTTCAGGAGTTGCAGACCAGGCTGGGCAACATGGTGAAACTCCTTCTCTACCAAAAATACAAAAAAATCAGCCGGACATAGTTGTGGACACCTGCGGTTCCAGCTACTCAGGAGGCTGAGATGGGAGGATCACTTAGGCCCAAGAGTTTGATCACACTACTGCACACCAGCCTGGGCAACAGAGCAATGCCCTGTCTCAAAAATAAAAATAAAAAATTGAAGGACTAACAAGTGTCTCAAAGTGGGCACGGGATGTTAGGAATGGGGAGAGCGAATGGGAGAGTTATCCAAGCCTAGAGGTTTGTTGTTCAGAGGAGTAGAGGTTTTATGGATTAGAGGACTCTTTATTTATTTATTTATTTATTTATTTTTTGCACTCAACGACACATTTTTATTTGCTTTTTTGAGGGGTGAGGGGAATGAGGTTCTATGTTGCCCTATTTATTTATTTTTGAGACGGAGTCTTGCTCTGTCGCCCAGCCTGGAGTGCAGTGGCATGATCTCAGCTCACTGCAACCTCCACCTCCTGGGTTCAAGCTATTCTCCTGCCTCAGTCTCCTGAATAGCTGGGACTAGAGGCGCGCGCCACCATGCCTGGCTAATTTTGCGTTTTTAGTAGAGATGGGATTTCTCCATGTTGGTCAGGCTGCCTGACCTCGAGTGATCCGCCCACCTCTGCCTCTCAGAGTGCTGGGATTACAGGCGTGAGCCACCACACTCAACCCAGGCTGGGACTCTTATTAGGAAAGAGTTCAAGTTTCACTGAGCGGAGGGAAGGTGGCAGCCAAGGGGAGGCAGAGCCTGGGTGGGATTGCTGAAGCCCAGTCTGTGATGCTTTGGATTGTCAGGAAAACTCTGCCTGGATTAAGGATGAAGAGGAAGAAGCTGAGCTAATGACAAAAGGGCAGGAGCCCCTTCCCCTGTTACCTGCATCTGGTGGCAGGTAGAAGACGAAGATAGCCAGGAGAGTGATGAGGATGCATGGGGCAATGACGTTGACCAGGTAGAAGAGAGGCTTCCGGCGGATGATGAGGTAGAAGGTGACTTCCTGGCACTGTCCTTCTCTCCCTCCCCTTGGAGCGCCTAGAGGTTGGATTAGCCGAGAGGGCTTGTGGATAATCTCCCATTGACCATTCTCTGGGGATGAGCAGAAAGAAGGGGACACAGATGTGGGAGCTGTCATGGTTAGTGCCAGGTATGGCTTGCTCTGCCACCGCCTAGACCAGAGAGGGCTGGCCTGATGAGACTAGCTGTGGACACTGTGCTGAGTAGCCCATCTCTAATAAACTTGGACAAGTCTCAATTTCCGTATTTATATTCATTAAAAAATTTTTTTTTGAGATGGACTCTCACTTTGTCACCCAGGTTGGAGTGCAGTGGCACCATCTCAGCTCACTGCAACCTCTGCCTCCCAGTTTCCAGCAATTCTCCTACCTCAGCCTCCCAAGTAGCTGGGATTACAGGTGCTGGACACCACACCCGGCTTTGTGTGTGTGTGTGTGTGTGTGTGTGTGTATTTTTAGTAGAGAGGGGGTTTTACCATGTTGGTCAAGCTGGTCTCAAACTCCAGAACTCAAATGATCCGGCAGCATTGGCCTCCCAAAGTGCTGGTATTACAGACATGAGCCACCTTGCCTGGCCTCAATTCCCATGTTTTTAAAATGTAGATAGCCATATCCATTTTGCTGACCCTACAGGGCTGTATTCGGCATCACTGACAGTATGTTTATGAGCCTTTTAGAAACTGGAAATTGCCAGACATGTTGGCTCACACCCGTAAACCCAGCACTTTGGGAGGCTGAGGCAGGGGAATCACGAGGTTAGGAGTTCAAGACCAGCCTGGCCAACATCGTAAAACCCTGTCTCTACTAAAAATACAAAAAAAATTATATATATATATATTAGCCAGGCATAGTGGTGGGCACCTATAGTCCCACCTACTCAGGAGGCTGAGGCAGGAGAATCCCTTGAACCTAGGAGTCGGAGGTTGCAGTGAGCCAAGATCATGCCACTCCAGCCTGGGTGACAGAGCACGACTCTGTTTCAGAAAAAAAAGGAAGCTGGAAATCCTAGAGCCTACGGATGTAGGAGTCATGTCCACTCACCAATGAAAGTCCCTTCATGAATGTGGATCTCCTGCTGCTCTTGCCCATCAGGACCCAGGCCTGTGTGCAGGCTGACCTCCGAGCTGTCATAGCTGTAGGAACTGAACACCATAGTGCAGTTCTGCCAGTCGAAGGGGAAGTAGGTGACCTGGATGGAGGGGAGAGTCACGGGTCACCGCCAGAGAACCAGTCAGCGATGGTTGAGTTTGGGAGGTCTTTGGGGAGGGCACAGGGAAGGTGAATCACGGAGGAATTGGAGGGTTATGAAGGGAAGCCATTGAGAAAATGAGGGGGAGGCAGTCACTGATTAAGATTAGAAGTTAAAGAAAGTGTACAGAACACTCAATGGAAAATCAGGAGGGTAGACAAGAGACGAGGGTCATGGGGATTAGATAAGGATGAAGGACGGGAGTCGCTGGGGAGTCAGGATGTCTAAGGAAAGGGAGGGTTTCTAAGAGCTCCTTCAGCTTCCAATGTGGAGCCTGGAAACCTGGATGCTGCAGCTGCTGCGATAGATGCCCGGAGGCTGCCAGCGCACGGAGCCGTCAGAGGACACCACGACGTTAATGTCCAGAGCCACGTCAAAATTTCCATCATTGCTGCAGAGAAGAAGGAATCTCATCTGGGATCAGGCCCCGCCCCCTGAAGCCCCGCCCCACCTCCCGGGCTTTGGGAAGGTCTCCTACTTGTTCAGTAGCACCACGTCTGGGAGCCACACGGATTCCGCGGTGATGCGGAGCAAATCGATGCCGTCGTGCTCCGCAGGGTCCCAGCTCAGCCTGTAGTCAGCCCACTCCTAGGGAGACAGAGGCTGAGGGGCTGTCCCGGGTTGGAGGCCGGGAGGGGACTTGGGATTTCCAAAGGAAGCCCAGGAAGGTAGTGCAAGGAAGGGGAGCAGGGCCGGCATAAACTGTGGGTCACCGGGGCAGGGTTCTGACTCTGGCTTCTCCTTCACTCGCTGGGATCCACATCAGCTCATTTCCCTTCCCCTGCACTGGGTTTCAAATTTTTTACTCTGCAAAATGAGGAGGCTGCACTAGCTAGCCTCTAAAACAGTAGTTTTCAAACTGCAGTTTGCGACCCTTTAGTGGATGGGGAATCAAATTAGTGATCCCAAACTAGCGTTTTAAAAATTAGAATGGGCCAGGTGCAGTGGCTCACGCCTGTAATCTCAGAACTTTAGGAGATTCCCCCAGTGGCTGGTGGATGGCTCGAGTCCCCGCGTTCAAGGCCAGCCTGGGCAACATAGTGAGACCGCGTCTCACACACACACACAATTAGAATTAAAAATGCATGGGGTGCAACTCCTGTAGTAAAGTTAGGTGCTGTTTCCTTGAGCTTTTGCTTCAGTTATAAACGTGTTATCTAAGGTCATGATGTAAAAAATATTCTTACTGGGCTGGATATTCAAGGAAATTGTCAAGGCAGCGGGAAGCCCTTTCCCACCCCGCAGGGTCTCCATACCAGGTCTAAGTACACCTTTGTGCTCATCTCTTCATCTTTCTCGTTCTAGAAGGAAAAAATTCAAGGGGTAAAGGTGAAGTAGGGTGGAGAGGAATGAGAGGCCCTGGCGGGCCAAGCTCTCCTGGGAACCCCGCCCCCTTTTTCTGAGCCCCACCCTCTTGGGCCTCTTGGGTCCAAGTCCCACCTCCCACAAGCGGCATTAGTTTAAGCCCTGCCTCTATCTCAGAAACACCCCTTCCTGCCTTCTACACTTCCAACCTATCAACCTACCAGACCCGCGCCCGCCTAGCCCTCCGCCTAGCTCGGTCACGGGCCCTGCCCACAGCTCATAATCCACCCAGCCCCGAACCTCCACCCGCTGCCAGCCCTGAGCACCAAGCTCCGCCCCACCCTGGGCGCTCAGGACCCATGTGGCCCCGCCTCGAGGTCCGTTCCCTAGCCCCTGCCTCGGCCCCAGCTCCACTTTAAGGTCCGCTCACAGGTCCGCCCACACCCTATCCAGCTCTACTCCAGGCCCGTCCACCAGCCACGGCCAGAGCTAGTCCATTTGTCCGATTTCGACCCAATCTTCACTAAAGGCTGGTCCATCTCAACCTGGTCTCGTCCCAGGCCCTGCCCCAGCCCCTCCCGGGTCCTCCCTGGCCTAAAGCCACTCCCCCGGCCGGTCCGAGGTTCTGACCTCCACCCCCACGCGCCCTCACCAGGCTGATGAGCTGCGCCAGGATGAGACCAACGCTGACCCGGACCCGGTCTCCCACCTCCCGCGCTGGCCGCACGGAGCTATCATAGCCGGAGAAAAGTTTCTCCCGGAGTCGGCCCTCCGCCTCCGAGCCGCGGACGCCTGGGGGAGGAGAGACTAAGTGCAGCCCTGGTGCCTGGCCACGACCGCTAGCCCCGTCACTGTCCCTTCGGGGCCTACACTTACCTGGGGCGAACGGCGCCCCCAGAGCCCCCAGCAGCGTCAGCAGAGCTCCTGGGGTCATAGCCTGGCGGTTCGCTCAGTGAGTTGGCTCGGAGAGCCGCTGGGACCGCCAGCACAGGGGAAGTGACGAGGAGCCCGGGAATGCGCACCTGTTGCTGGGGCAGCCGCCAGCCCACCCGCCCTGCCCCCGGGACTTGATCGTGCCTCGAGCAACTGCCAAGCCCGCCACCAACAGATGACAGACAGCACTTCAGTTGTATAAATCGTCTTTAATTGAGAAAGCATGGAGTGGAGACCCGATCCCTTGGGAGCAGTGCCAGGAGTTGGGTAGAGCCTGAGCAGAGATTTGTGTGAGTGAGGGGGCATCTACTCCTCTTGCAACAAGCCAGAAGTAGAATAGCCTAAGGAAGAGTGAGCTGCCTTGGAGCCCTAGTCCCTCCCTTAGGGCCTCCACAGCCTACCCTATCCAAGTCTTTTTTTTTTTTTTTTTTTAAAGATGGGGTTTCACCATGATGGCCAGGCTGGTCTTGAACTCCTGATCCCAGGTGATCCACCCACCTCGGCCTCCCAAAGTGCTAGGATTACAGGCGTGAGCCACCGCACCCGGCCCCTACCCAAGTCTTAAGCTATGGAAGTCTCCCTCCTAGATCACTAGCAGGTTCCCGGTCTTTTCCAGGCTGCCCCTACCGTTCCACGTTTTTCCAAAAATTTTAGACAGGCCCTTTTTGGGTACCTAAAACCCAGCTGAGGTTCTAAGCTGTAAGTTAAAGCAAGTTCTATTCAATTAGAAGCTGTGGGGGCATATGAGGTCTGGAATGCAAGAAGCCTTCACCCTCCTTGGCCTGACCTGTAGAGTAGAAGGGTGAAACTTAATGCTGAATCAGGGTCTCCTAACTGGGAGGCTCAAGGCTGCATCCATTTGTGCTTTTTATTCAGGACGCATTACTCTAAAGACCTCAGCTTTAAAGGGGACCTGGAAGGGATTCCTGCTTAGGTAGCTAAATATTCATGTCCACCCAACACAGATGTAGGTTCAATCATGCCATAATGTTGACCCCTTCCCCATCCCAGCTTCCCTACTATGAGCCAGGGATCCTTCCAAAATTCCTCTGCCCTTCTCCAGACTCTGTCTCCCTGGCACGACCTCAGCTGGGTTGAAGGAGCTAGAAACTGCATGTAAAAATAAGCTTAGCATTCTATATGGAAGAATCATATTTTTAGAGAATTATCTAGGAAAAACAAGAAGTGGTTCTTGATTCATCCAGAACTGTTTTTATGAATCATAGCTGGGTCTTTTCCAGAACTCATCCGTAATAGGTAATCATTCAAGAAGGTGGGAGGGTGGGGCTAGAACTTACTTAGAGCAATAATATGGCTTTCCAGGCCCCAGTTCCATCCTGGGTAAAAGGGCTGGGAGTCATGGTCTATGTTCTAGAGCCGGGATTCAGGAGGAAGTATGGCTCCATAATGCTCTAGAATTGGGTGTCTCTGGGATAAGAAGGTTAAACCTGTGGTCATCTGAGACTGGTTCCAGTTCAGGCCAAAGCCAACAGCTAGACAAAGCTCAAATCTAGCCACTTCTACTTGGAAACCAGGGGTCCATCCAAGTCAAGGGCAGACGCCTGATGGATCCAGAGCAAAGCCTGGCAGCATGCTTGGCTTCCAGCACAGGCCCTAGTACAGCAGTGGCCCTGGCCAGGATGTCCAGTGTTCCAGAACGTGTCCAGACCAAGGTAGAAGGTAGAGAAGGGAAAGAAGGACACATGAATCCGGAACTCCAGTGAATCTATAAATGGCTCAGTGGCAATGAAAAGGGGCACAGGACTCCAGGAACTGGCTGAGCCAGGGTGAGGAGTGTTTATGCCCTGGCTGTCTGTTTGGGAACTCCCAGCGCCATCTCAGGAAAAGGCATGGGGGTTGTGTGAGTGTGGAAAGAAAGAAGTAATCAGCCAGGACCATCTTCAGACATCCCGCTCTCTGACTCCTTCCTAGACCCAAGGATCTAAGGGTCTCAGTAGCCCCGGAAGTCACAGCTCGCCCCTAGGCTCCCTCAGGGTGGAGCAGCTGGTGTGACCTGGCTGCTCAGGGCCTGTGTGTGGCAGCA
Source organism: Lagothrix lagotricha (assembly GCA_963574225.1). Classification (NCBI taxonomy): domain Eukaryota; kingdom Metazoa; phylum Chordata; class Mammalia; order Primates; family Atelidae; genus Lagothrix; species Lagothrix lagotricha. Next base: position 23,831 of record CAUYNB010057224.1, read on the forward strand.
GGGGTGAGAGCAGGACTGGGAGACAGGCTGTGGCGGTGGCTGACTCACTGGGAGTGCAGGGAACCTCCAGTCCAGGGACTATATTTCAGGGGGCAGGGGGACTGGAAGGGGAGGTCTCAGGGACACTGTGGAGAGAAGGCTCCCGGTACATGGCCACTGTGAAGGGGAGAAAGAGAGGAGCAGGGAAGGAGAGTTAGGCACAGAGGGACCCAGGCAGAACCAGTGCTCTGAAAGGGCTCCCTTCCCATACACTCACCCTCCCAGAACCCCAACCCACAGGAGAGCGCCCCAAACCCCCAAAAGGTAAAGCCTTCCTGGCTTGATCTGCCATAACAGGGTCCTCTTATCACTTGTAGCCTGAGCTGTCTGACCCTAAATGTCCATGTTAAGGTCAACACCCTCTCTTGTGGCCTACATTTCCTTGAATCTATACCCACCCTCCAGGAGCTTGGGCAGAAAGTGGGCGGCTGCCTTGGTCTTCTTAACTCGGTTTCCCTTCATGACCCGGCCCTCCTTGTCCAGACCGAGGTACCAGGCCCGGCCAGAACGACGCTGGCGGTAGAGAGCAGAGGCGTACAGGACGTAGTAATTCTCAAAGACGCACTCCTTAAAGCGACACTCAGCTGTGAAATGTGGCTAAGGAGACAAAGACCCAGAAAAGCACACAAAGACAGAGAGACAAAAAGACACATCACTGGGCAGAAGGGAGCCCGTGGAATGCACAAGCCAGGATGTAATCCACATGTTTTTTGCGGGGAGGGGGAGGACAACTTCTGAGTCCACGTAGGACCTGGGAGCAAAGGAAGGACAAGGAAAGGCCTGGTGGGCCCCGGAGGGTTAAGAACTAGGCTCTGGGCTGGGCGCCCGTGGCTCAAGCCTGTAATCCCAGCACTTTGAGAGGCTGAGGTGAGTAGATCACCTGAGGTCAGGAGTTCGAGACCAGCCTGGCCAACATAGCAAGACCCTGTCACTATTAAAAAAAAAAAGAACTAGACTTTTAGGGGTCTTGGAATAAGATTCCTTCTCTCCACTGTACCGCCAGCCTCTCACTAACCCCTGTCCTGGATGACTCTAGGGAAGTGAGTAATAACAAAGTCTGGAGGAGGTGGGATGAGAAGTAGGGGCCCTGCAAGGCAGAAAGAGTTGGACATTCAAAGAGCCTCGGGCTGTGTTGGGGAGGGTGCAAGGAGTGGGGATTGGAGAGACCCTAGAGAAGCTGCTGTGGAATGAGCAGTGATGATAGGCCATCAGTAAAAGTTGGAGGGAGGAGTCCCAGGCTGCAAAATGTCCTTCCCTTAAGGGACAAGTTGAGGAAGGGGAGTCCCCAATATTCCCCAGCCACTCAGCCTCTTTGTCTCACCGAACTGTAGAGCAGTCCCTCAGCGTTCATGGCCATGTAGTGACCCAGCTTGGCGCTCTGGATGGTGACCACACGGAGCCCCACAGGGATCAGGTTGAAGTGGGCTGGGGGGTAGAGAGAGGGAGCATCAATACCCAGGCTCTGACCCTCACCTGAGCTCCCCTCATCACAGCTCCACTTTTTCCCTTAGGGGTTGGGAAGACAGACCAATGGCAACAGAAGCTGAAAGGGGAACAGGAGTGTCATCTGCTGTCCCCATTCTCCCCTTCCCACCCAGTGGCCGGCTTCCCCTCTCACTGAAGGAGCTGGTATCCTCTGGGGTGCCCTGGATGCTTCCGTCGGGATTTGCCTGGAGGTAGAAACCCTGGCGGCAGAACAGTTTGGTGACGATGCCTTTGAGCTGAGGCTCTGGAGAGAGAGACATTCATCTTTGAAAATGATATCTCTGTTCCCAGCAACATACCTACACTTGGCAGGATCAGAGGGAAGAAAGGAGAATGATAGGAAGGAAGAGAGTCCCAGGGCCCCAGCCCTCTTACCCTCCAAGCACACTCTCTCCCACCTCTCTTTAACTCCTGGGCAAGCTGGTGTGGGTCCCTTCTGTTTCCTATAACCAGGAGCTTTCAGTTTAATTTATTGAAATGTATTTAAATGGCTTAATTCCTACCCTACAGCTCAACCAGAAGGGGGGAGGGGAGAGGAAGGAGGAAGGGGAGAGAGAAATCAATAGGCAGGGGACAGAGGGAGACCACAGGGGCACTGAAGGGGCAGTGTGTTTGCGAAGATGGGGGGCAGTGGCAGCAGCAAGTTGACCACAGGGTAGGGGCGCTCCCTCAGGAGTGGGGGTGGGACTGGGCCTGACGCTGACTCAGCACCTGCTGCGGCTGCTGCTAGCTTGGCTAGAGCTTTGCCTTGGCCCAGAGCCGGACTGTCTGACACTGACCCATCTGTCTGTCTGTCTGTCTGTCAGTCTGCTGGCTCGCGGGGCCCAGTTCTCCCTGAGGCTCAGCCTCTCCCTTTCGGCCAGGTAACCCGCCTGGGGTAGGGGGACCTTACCAAGGATATGGGAGGATGGGGGCTGAGATGGAGAGGCAGGCTGAGTCACGTGGGGGCCCGGTCCCACTCAGAGGGTGGGCTGCGGACTGTACCACTAAGGGCAGCCGGTGGCGCGGGGAGGAGGGTGTGAGGGAGCTGCCCTTAGGGGAGTTGGGAGCGGGCGGGAGCAGGGCCAGAGGGACTCCCTGACTGTCGTACCTGGACGGGGACCACACTGAAACTCTCACAACTCTCCTCCCCCATCGCTTGCTCTCTGCCGACTTCCCTGTCCCCCCCTTGTAGATGGTACGACCCCCAAGACTCGGCGCCCACCTCTAGCCGTGAACTGTGTCTGAGTTCCACCCAGCATAGGGTCCCCTGAGCCTACGGGACCAGATTTCGGAGTGGCGTGGGGGTGATGGGAGGGGGTGCCCAGCTCCGTTCTTGAAGCGTAGGTCACGGGAGGAGGGCGCATAGAGGGCTGGCTGCCGAGGTAGCTGCAAGGACACCCGAGGGAGAGCTGGGGAGATTGGCTCAGAGCCAAGAGAGCTCGACCAGGAGGAACCGAGCCCAGGAGTGGAGGAGCGGGAGAACCGGGGTGGGCGGGGGCGGGGGGACGCGCGGCTGAAGCTGCAGAAACCCTTGGGGTGACCCAGGCATCTGGAACCCCCCAGGACCCTCTGCTCCAGATTGAAAGAATCGCGAGAACCGGCACGTAGGCGGAGGACGGTGGGGGTGGGGACTGCTGTGTTGAGGAGGGGGGGACGAGCAGGAACTGCGAGGCTTTCGGGGCGCCAGACTTAGCCCCTCAAGCCTTCTCCTTGACCTCGAAAATAAGGTGACTCCGGGTTATGGACAAAAGAGAAGGGGAAACTGAGGCACAGTCTGGCAGGGACTTTGTCGTCCTGGCCCAGCCCCTTCCACTTTCGGGGAGCCCCTCGGCCGGGCCCTATTCTTCAGAGTCCCTGGCCTCAACCTCCCAGGCAGAGCAACATCTGGCCGGGAGACCCCGCCCCAGCCGCACTCACCCGGGCCGCGGTCCGGCCGCGCGGGCCGCCCCCCGCACAGTCGCACCTTGGACAGCAGGATGAGGAGCTGCTTCTGGCAAAGGGACTTGGTGCCGCGGGGACACACGCGCCGCTGCGCCGACACCGGCCGGCTGCCCCCGGGCTCGCGGACCTCCCGCTTCTGCCGGATCAAGCTACTGGCCAGCGCCGCCATGGCGCCCCGGGAGGAGACACCCCCAAACCGGCCGGCGCCGGAGCGCGCTGGGCTCCCCAAGAAGAGCCCGCTCACTAGGGCATGCTCTTGACGCTCAGGCCCCTACTTGCTGCCCCACCCACAGGACCTGAGGAGAAGCCCCAGACTACCCCCAGGTTCCCCCCTCCACAGCAGCCAGCTTCCACCCGTGAGCCCAGTGCTAGCTCCACCAGATCCAGCAGCCTAAACACTCCTCAGTTGATCCCACCCTCGAGTTTTGCCTCGTATTGAAAACGTCCCCTTTCCCTCCTCTCCAGTGTCTGTCCCCACTTCACCTATCCCAAAGCCAAGCCCCCCCAAAATTTCCAAGACGTGGTTTAAATACCTCCAGACACCTTTCCGCTGTATTCTGGGGCACACTCCTACCAAATTGACTCTTGTAATCTAGGGTGCGGGACTTCAGCTTTGGGGATATCGATCACCTCACCCCTACTGGGGCACTGCCAATGTCAGGAAGGAACCCAACCTTGGTGTTTTTTCCCTTGCTACACTCTAAGCGGAGGGGATCCCCCCTTTTTTCACTGAAATCCCCCCAAAATATCTCAGAATATCCAGGTTGCCCAGGTTCAGTAAGACGGGGCTCACAGACCCTCTGGCTGGATAATAGCTTTTTCACCAAGTCCCCCCATGTCTAGTAGCCTGGAATTCTAGCGGCCAAGACCCTTTCTTCACCTTCACACTCTCCACTCCTTTTTAAGTCACCTCCAAACCCACCCTTCCTAGTGGATACACCAGGTAGTTTGAGGTGTCTTCTGCCACCTCAAAATGAGGCACATCTGTGTTATGTTTTTCTACCCACTGGCTGTCCCTTAAATTTTATTGGGGACAGCTGGTGCAGTTTAGATCCCACACCCTCCAATCTAACCAGCCCCCCAAGAGAGGAGTGCACCCACGTTGTCACCAGTCCCCAAATGTGAACAGGCCCCCTACAAGTCAGAGCGGATCAGAGCTTCCTGCGACAGGGCTTCCTCGTCCTCCCCGGGATTGCCTATAGCACCCCCTCTTCCTTTCCCCAACACCCCTCAACCTGTCCTGTCCTGTTGATCCGGCGGCGGGTGGCGCTGGCTTCGGCTCCAGGCTCCTCCCTCCCTGTCCCCCGCAAACAGAGCTTCCCCCCACGCCCGGCTAGGCGTCCCGGACCCTCAAGAAGGAGTGAGGGTGTCTCTGCAGAGCTCCCCGGTCCGGCGAAGTCAGGGCACTGGGCCGGTGGCTGGACCAGGCAGAGCGGCGGCAGCGGCTGTGGGAAGCTGAGGCGGCGGCGGCGGCGGCGACAGCAGTTCCCCCTCCTCGGAGAGCCGGCCCGGGGGCGGGGCAGGGGGCGGAGACGCTGGGAAATAGGAGGCTGAAGCCGGGCTGGAGGAACCCCAGGGTTCCTTGGAGGCAGAGAGTGGGGACTGTGTCTTACAAGCAGGCAAAGCCGAGGCAAGGCCGCACACCTCAGGCTTCAGAGGAGGAGGGACAAGAGGACCTCCAGAACACAACCCTGGTTGGGAAGGAGAGGTTGGGCTTAAGGGAGATGGAATGGCGGACGCTGGGAGAATGGAGAGGGACCCTACTGGCCGGGATGTCAGTGAGGACAGAACCGCAGGAGGAAAGTGGGGGAAGAACTGGAGAGATGGAGGAGGGGTAGTGGTGAGATCCAGCCTCGGGCGAAATCCGGCCTCCTTAATATCTCTGCCTTTGTATGAGCCAAATTGATCTGCTCCTGGTCTCCATTACTCCTTTCCCCATTTGGTCAGCAAATACGTTCCTCCCATTTCTATTGGTCCCTAAGAGAAATGACCAAATGAACTGGGGAGAGACGGTTTCTGGAAGCTGCCCCCGGGCAGAGTGCTTGCTGCAGATGTGGAGAGTAGCGAGGCTGGAACGTGGCGACCCGTGCCGGGGGCCGGGCTAGGGGCGTAGAGGAGGAACCATTGAGGAGGCCTTCCAGAAGGGGCACTTCAGGCCCAGGGCACTCAGTCAGCCCCCCAGGCAAGGGCCAGCAGTGCCCCCCAGGTCCCGCTCGCCCACGGAGGCACTTCCACTAGTAGGAGCAGCGTCTTTAATGGGCCCTGCCCCCCACGCCCGCCAAACCGCCCCCCTTGCGGGCCACCTTGGCCTCTTCCACCGCGGCGCGGAGGGCCCTGGCAGGGTCCCCGCGGAGCCGGGCCAACGCCCCGAGCAGCGCAGCGGAGCCGTCCCCCGTACGGAGCTCTCGGCCGCTCAGAAAATAGTGAGGCAACGTTCCAGCCTCGAGCACTCGGCCAAGCTCGTCCAGCAGCCCGAGGCAGCAGGCGCCTGCATTTTCCGGCCGCGCCAGATAGAGCGCAGGCAGCCGCTCGCACGCCCAGTACAGCAGCGTCCGAAGGAGGTAGGGCGCCGCCGCCCGGGTCCCGGCCACCAGCGGGCGCAGTAGCGCCTGGGCCGCCGCGTGCGCCTGCAGCAGCGGCGCTGGTATGCGCGCTTTGAGCGCCAGCTCCTGGCGGGCGAAACAGAGCTGCCAGGCGGAGGCGCATGGCCGCTCCGTGCCGCCACCCGGCACCAGGTAGAAGGAAGCCGACTCGGAGGCCAGTGGGCCAGCCCAAGAGTGGCTCCGAGCCCCCGAGGGCCAGCCGGCCACAGACACCACTGGAATCAGGTCGAACAGCAGGAGGCGGCGAGGGGGCTCAGGGGTAGCCAGGAGGATGGTGGTGAAACCCGCGTGGCGAGCTGCATGCACCAGATGTGGAGCACCGGGGACCGGGATCAGAGACTCGGCGACTGCCGCCAGCGTAGCAAAGAACCAGGCAGCCACCTGGGCGGGGCATAATGTGGGCCACGCGTCCCGAGCGTCCGACGGCTTTGGGACTGGGCTTTCGACGGCTGCCTTGGTGACGTCACTACTCGGTGTTTTCAAAGGTGCAGTGGAGCCAAGGTCCATGACGTCATGCTGTGGAAACTCGGACGCTGTAACGTCACTAGGTGATTTTTCCAAAGACAGTGGTGCCTCGTGCTCAGTGACATGGCTGTGCCGCTGGTCTACAGAGCTTTGCCAGTCCTTGGGACTTTCTTTGCTCTCGGTTCGGTGGATCGAATCACATCCTCCTGGGACTGGGGGTCCTAAGCAATCCTGCCACATCTCCCGGATGGGGGTTCTGCATACCCGTTCTGGGAGGCGGACCTGTGTGTAACCAGATTCCAGGTCCAATTGCAGTTCAGTGCAGTCCAGCGAAAACAGGGGCACTAGAAGTGTGAAGCCGGCATCGTAGTGAGGTCCCCGGGCGTAGGGACCCAGGGGTGCATGCCCCAGATCCAGGGAGCCCTCGCGAATCCCACCACGAAGCAGCAAGAGCTCTGCCTGGGGAGGAAGGCGAGGGTCCCGACGGTGAACTAGACCTGAAAAAAAGTGAAGGTAACATGAGGGCGTCGCCCAAAGCCGGGGCTGGGTGGTGGCGAGGATGAGAGCTGTGAGTTCCCAAAGGCAAGTAGGGTGACTTACCAAGCAAAGAGAAGACAAAGTCCTTGGCCCGGAGGAGGTCGGCTCCTGGCTTGGGCCCGTCACTCCAGCTCTCCTGCACACCCAGCTCCTGGATCAGCTGGGTCAATTCCTGCAGCTGCGCCCCGGAGCAGAAGTCGATGTCCGTGAGCGGCCGAGCTGGGGCCGGGGGCGGCGGGCCCCACCAGGGGGCACTTCCCCAGACCACGGAAGCCATTTGGTTCTATCGCTTTAGGCTAGGGAAAACACGGAAGGCAGGTAGCCGAGACGGGCCTTTCCTTTGCTGCCAAAAAGTCGCCCCTGTTCGTTCCTCCTTTTGAGGCCGAGCGAGTGCCCCAGACACAGTCTACAAATGGGTCTGCAGATGATGGGTTCTAAATTTAATTCTCAAAATGAACAAATAAATACCTCCTCTATCCTGGCCCTTTTCTCATATGCAGGTCCCCGCCCCCATGAACTGGTTCACCGGACTCAGCAGGTAAAAAGTAACTGTTGGCGCCTCCTACGGAATTCAGTAGTCAGCCTCCGCCGCCGCCTCTTGTCTACCTCCCTTTACCTCTTTTTTTGAAGAGGCTTATTAGTCTGCAGCTTCTCCCTTATGGGAAAAAGCAGTAAGGGTGGGGAGGAGAAGTAGATTCAACAGGTTACTTCTTCCTGATGCCCACTTGGCCACGCCCCTACACATTCGGCCTCGCCCCTTTCTGGAGGCTGTCGGGGTGGTTTCGGCCGGGTCGGGTAGCCAGTCAGAGTTCAGTCACTCCTTTCGTTCTGCTGAGATCTCGCGCTATCCTGGGAGTTGTAGTTTCCCGCGCTACTAGGGCGTAGGAGCCACGCCCCCACATCGTTTCCCGTTCCGCCGAAGTAGTGCCTGATGGAAGTTGTAGTTCCTCTGGAGATTGACTATTCTGTCTCTTTTCATGCCCATGTCAACTCCGCTCAAACATTCCTTGAGGTTTGAGAGGGGTAATAGGATGGATCTGAGTCACAAACATTAATGAGGGACGGGCCGGGCGCGGTGGCTCACGCCTGTAATCCCAGCAATTTGGGAGATCGAGGCGGGTGGATCACCTGAGATCAGGAGTTCAAGATCAGCCTGGCCAACGTGGCGAAACCCCGTATCCACAAAAATACAAATATTAGCCGGGCGTAGTGGTGGCGGTTGTAATTCCAGCTACTCAGGAGGCTGAGGCAGGAGGATCACTTGAACCCAGGAGGTGGAGGTCGTGGTGACCCGAGATCATGCCATTGCACTTCAGCCTGGGCAACAAGAGCAAAACTCCGTCTCAAAAAAAAAGAAAAAAGTGCTGGATGCAGTGGCTCACTCCTGTAATCCCAGCACTTTGGGAGGCCGAGGCAGGCAGATCAGGAAGTCAGGAGTTCGAGATCAGCCTGGCCAATATAGTGAAACCCCCGTCTCTACCAATAATAAAAAAATTAGCCTCGCATAGTGGTGTGCGCCTGTAGTCCCAGCTACTTGGGAGGTTGGGGCAGAAGAATCGCTTGAACCCGGGAAGCAAAGGTTGCAGTAAGCTGAGATCACGCCACTGCATTCCAGCCTGGGTGACAGAGGGAGACTCCATTTCAAAAAAAAAAAAAAAGGTAAAGAGGGACACACCCTAGGACCTGGGGAGACATGGGAGCCCCTGCATCTCTGTGTGTTACGAGATCACGGAGCCCTGCTCACTTATATCCGTGAGAATTCTTCCATGCAATTATAACTTCCTCATTTTGGGTATGAGCAGAGTACTGCCTAGAAAGGTTGTATATGACGGGTCCAAGGTCAGAGCTGAGCCAGGGAGGTGCTGGAAAAGGGTTCCCTGGCTGGGTGGTGGGGGCAGCATCTTGGAATGCCAAAGGTGGTAGTGCTAGGCAGGAGCACACAGATGGTGACTCAGAAATGGATGTTAGACTCATAGAGGAGACATACATGTTAGTGATGCCCACCTCAGGTCACTGCTACCTGAGTCATGGCAGGGAAAACACTTTGGGATCTCAGAGTTTGTATGTGTACACAGAAGAGTTATCAGGGCTGAAAATCAAGCCCAGAAGAAACTCCTAGCTAGGCTGGGGCAAGGCAATGGAAAATTATCAAAAGCAGGAAATTGCTTTAAGGGAGCAGAACACACCTGTAAGCCACCATGGGACCAGGAGCCAGGACAACGGGATAGAAAGATAGTAAACCAGGGACAGGCCCACAGATCAGACTAATCCATCACTGGGCCAGAATTTTTTTTTTTTTTTGAGACTGAGTTTTGCTCTTGTTGCCTAGGCTGGAGAGCAATGGCGTGATCTAAGCTCACTGCAATCTCCACCTCTGGATTCAAGTGATTCTTTTGCCTCAGCTTCCCAAGTAGCTAGGATTACAGGTGCCCGCTACCACACCCAGCTAATTTTTGTATTTTCAGTAGAGACTGGGTTTCACCGTGTTGGTCAGGCTGGTCTCGAACTCCGACCTGAGATGATCTGCGTGCCTTGGCCTCGCACCTGGCCTGGGCCAGGACTTCTTACATTCCTTCTGCCCTTGGTCTGTCTCCAGGATGGCATAGGCCTAAGTCCATGGATAAGAGACTTAAGGAGGGACACCTAGGAAAATTAGAGGCCTGTAAAGGAAGAGACTCCCCAACTCTAGAGATCAATTTGGGAAGCCCAGACGTCAGAGGTTCCTAGTCACTGACAGAGAGCTTTTCTCCCTCAGCAACCAGGGCTGGGATCCCTGGGAGAACTGAGAGCACCAAAACAGTCCAGAACTGTACTACAGAGGTAGGTTCCCAAACACACACATCTGGCTGTGACCCAAGAGGCCAGATCAAGAGAACTAGAGACTGGGCTCTTTCTCACAGTCTGGAGTAACCAGGCACTGGGCATCCCTGCATCTCATCTCCTCCCCAGAGGGTGGCTTCCGGGGCACTCTGAAAAGAACTAAGTTATCTGGACTCTGTGGGAACTTTGAAGATGTTAAGAATGGGTGACAAGGGCCGGCCGGGGTGGCTTATGCCTATAATCGCAGCACTTTGGGAGGCCGAGGCAGGTGGATCATCTGAGGTCAGGAGTTTGAGACCAGCCTGGCCAACATGGTGAAACCCTGTCTCTACTAAAAAAAAAAAAAAAATACAAAAAATTAGCCAGACGTGGTGGTGCACACCTGTAATCCCAGCTCCTCAGGAGACAGAGGCAGGAGAATCGTTTGAACCCAGGAGGCGGAGGTTGCAGTGAGCCGAGATTGCACCACTGCACTCTATCCTGGGCAACAAGAGTGAAATCCTGTCTCATAAAAAAAAGAAAAAAGAATGGGTGACAAGGAATAGTTCCTTTAAACTTTAAAGCGTTGCTCTCCAATATAATTTTCTGTGACGACGGCAATGTCTTGAGTTGGTCCTGTCTGATACAGTAGCCACTAACCACATGTGGCTGTTGAGCACGTGAAATGTAGATAATGTGGCCAGGCGCCCTGGCTCACACCTGTAATCCCAGCATTTTGGGAGGCCAATGAGGGCAGATCACTTGAGGTCAGGAGTTTGAGACCAGCCTGTCCAACGTGGTGAAATCCCGTCTCTACTAAAAATACAAAAATTAGCTGGGCATGGTGGCACATGCATGTAATCCCAGGTACTAGGGAGGTTGAGGCAGGAGAATCGTTTGAACCCAGGTAGTGGAGTTTGCAGTAAGCCGAGATTGGGACATTGCACTTCAGCCTGGGTGACACAGCAAGACTCTGTCAAAAAGAAAGAAAGAAAGAAAAAACAAAAGAAATATAGATGTGACTGAGGAACAGAATTAAAAATTTTGTTTAACTTTAATTTACTTTTTTATTTTTGAGACAGAGTCTGGCTCTGTCACCCAGGCCGGAGTGCAGTGGTGTGATCTTGGCTCACCACAACCTCTGCCTCCCAGGTTAAAGCAAATCTTCCACCTCAGTCTCCTGAGTAACTGGTATTACAGGGATGTGCCACCCTGCCTGGCTAATTTTTGTGTTTTTAGTAGAGACGGGGTTTTACCATGTTGGCCAGGCTGGTCTCAAACTTCTGACCTCATGATCGACCCATCTCAGTCTCCCAAAGTGCTGAGATTACAAGTGTGAGCCACCATGCTCGGCCTAATTTACATTTTAATAACCACATTTGTCTAAGGGCTAGTGTATTGGACAGAGCAGCTCTAAGGCCTCAAGGTTAATGGGCTTAGCTATGCAGCTATGGAGGAGAAACAGGGACCTGTCCTCATTGGCTCTGTGGGTGGCCAGCATCAGGGGTGGGCTAGGGTGGATGTCCTCAAACAAACACAGAACATTTCTCTCGCCTCTTTATTCCTGATGCACTTTTGTCCCCTCTTTGTCCAAGGTTCTCATCACATTCTGATATCCCCACTCCTTGGTGGTTTCCCCTGAGTTGCTAGGTGCCTCTTGACGAAGGCGCCTGGGAGTCAGAGCTTCACACTTGTCCTTGCCCACTGCCAACTGTCTCTTACGGGCATCAAAAACCACATGTTCTGCCCGGATGCCTGGTCCAGGGTAGTGGGACTTCCAGTTGATTTGGGGAGGCATAGACATCTGACAATAGTTCTGGTAGCCTGAAGGAACTGTATCCACAGGGCAGTACACCCCGTGCTGGCTGCCTGCCCGCCGGGAGAATGCCCGCAGCTCAATTAGCACGGGTGCCTCTGAGAAGGTCTGCAGGTCACTGGAGACCACCTGGGCCTTGGAAGAGCAGGAGTTCTGATTGAGCTGGACAGGAGCCCAGACTACATGCCGCTGTGCATCCTCCTTCTGAGCAGCCCTCTCAGGCACAAGTGACTTCATCAGGGACAGTGTGGACTTTGGGTTCTGAAGTGGGGACAAAAGCTGAACAGAGTCAGAACCTAGGGCAGGGCTTGGGTTCTTGTGGAGGCCAGGATGTGGGATAAGGCGTGAGTTCTTATAGGGGCCGGATTCCTGGGTAAGGCCTGAAATCTTGGAGAGGCCAGAGCCTTGGGCAAGGGCTAGGTCTTTATGCAGGCCAGGATCTTGATGAATTCCCGGGTACTTGTGGAGATTAGAGTCTTGGCTATGTTCTGAGCTCCTGTAAACTCCAACATCTTGCAGAGGGCTAAATCTTTCAACTTTAGTGGCTTGGGTAAGGCTGGGACTCTTATGGAGGTTGGAATCTTCATCAAGGCCTTGAACTTTGTGGCCACCACCGTCTTGGATAAGGCCTGGATTCTTGTAGTTTCCTGAGTCTTGCGTAAGGCCTGAGCACTTTGGGATGTCAGAGGTTTGGACAAGGCCTGGGCTCTTATGGAGACAAGATTCCTGGATAAGTCCTGAGCTCTTGTTGACTTCAGAGTCTTGGACAAAGTATGGACCCTTCTGGGATCCAGAATCTTCTGTAAGGCCTGGGGTACTACCAACTCCTGGATCTTGGACATTGCAGGTATTCTTGTGACCTACAGGATCTTTAGAAGGGCCTGGGTTCTTTTGGTGGTCAGTTGCTTGGGAGAGATCTTGACTTTTGTAGACTACAGTCTCTTGGTTTGGTTCAAGATTCCTGTAGACTCCAGAGTCTTGTGTAAAGCCTGAACCCCTCTGAAGGTCAGAAGTTTGGGTAAATGGTGTTTTCTTGTGGAGGCCAGAGGGTTGGGTGAGACATGAGCTCCTAAGGATACCAACTTCCTGAGTCAGACCTGTGTTCTTTTGGGGGTGGGAATCCTGAGTAATGCCTGAATTCTCATGAAGACCAAAGTCTTGGGAAGGACTTGGATTCTGGCAGAGATAAGAATCTTGGGAAAGGCCTGGAAATTTGTGTAGGCCTGGATCTTGAGCAAGACTTGGGTTCTTGTGGAGGCCTGGATCTTGGGTAAGGCCTGGGTTTTTGTGGAGGTCTAGGTTTTGGGTAAGGTCCAGATTCCCGGGAACTCTGGAGTCTTTTGAAGAGCATCGGGTCCTTTGAAGGCCAGAATCTTGGGTAAGGCCTAGACTCTCATGACATTCAGGGCATTGGGGTTGGATCAGGGGTTGGGAAATGGTGGCAAACGGGGAAGGGATGGGGGCTTGGCAAGTGGGGTTAGACTGAGGAGTCTTGGAGGTTGGCAGAACCGTAGGGGTTTGTGTTAAGGTGGAGGGCTTCTGATGGTTGGTGGGTTGAGGAGGGACAAAGGATCTGGGAGGAACGAGTGGCAGGGAAAGAGTGCATGGTGAAGAAAGGGTGCACAGTGAGCTCTGGGCAGTGGTTGCAGAATGAAAACAAGGCTTGGCACATGCAGTATCCTGGGAGTAGACAAGGAATTTGGGGTAGTCTGGAGCCTGGGAGTCTGTGTTCTTCTCGGAACTGCAAGGATGAAAGCTGCAGTAAGGGAAAGTCTTGGTCCGGGAGTACTTATCTTTGGCATCATCTGAGATCTTCCATTCCATATTCCCCAACTCCAGGTAGCCCAGTATGGACCCTGCAGGAGGCTCGGCACTGTCCCCACTGCACTGCGTTGTTTGCTCAGATATACCAGAACTCACCAGGTCCTGACCCTCTTGGGGCCTGAAAAGGGTACCCAAGTCTTTTCTGGAATATCCAGGGTCCTGGGGGCTGCACATATGGCAGAAGTTCTGCTTTGCCCTGCGGGCATCATAGACCACATGGCCAGTGGAGAGGCCATGGCTGAAGGCAGGTGGGGTAGAGGGTGTAGGAGCTATGATAGGGGCAGGGGTGGGGGCAGGGACAGGAGCAGGGATGGTAGTGGTAGTCAGGGCCATGACCAGTGCTGGGGCAGGGGCTGGGGAAGAGGCTGGGACAGGGCCTGGTGTAGGAGCTAGGACAGGAATAGTGGCTGAGGCAAGAGTTCCGGGAAGAGGTGGGTCAGAGGCTGGGACAGGAACCGAGCTGTGGCCTGGATGAGAGTGATCTGGGCTATATGCTGGGGCATGGGCTGAGGTGTGCTCAGGGGCATGGGCCTGGGGGTGGGCTGGGGCAGGCATAGGAGCCTGGGCTGGGGAGTGGGCTGGGGCATGGGCTGAGGTGTGCTCAGGACTGTGGGCCTGGGAGTGTGTATGCTCAGGGGTGTGGGGCTGAGAGTGAGTTTGGGCCTGGGCTGAGGTATGGGCTTGAGTGTGGGCTAGGGCCTGGGTTGGGGTAGGAGCTGGGGCGTAAGCTTGGTTGTGGGCCAGAGTCTGAGCTGCGGCAGGGGCCGAGGTGTGGGCCTGGGCCCGGGCAAAGGTGTCCAGGGCCTGGGAGTGGGTGCCCTCAGGGGTGTGGGCCTTGGAGTGGGTCTGGGAGTAGGCAGGGATGTGCACAGAGGTGTGGGCCATGGAATGAGTCTGGGGGTTGGTGGGGGTGTGTACAGGGGTGTGGGCTGGGGAATGGATCTGGGCCTGAGCTGGTGCCTGGGCTGGGGCAGAGTCTGGGGTCTCAGTCTTGCTCTCTTGGGGCAAGTGGCATGGACCCATGTCCAGCTTGCTTGTCTTTGGGAACTGGGAAGATGTCTCTGGCCTGGAGAGCAAGGACGCTTGAGCCTTAGTGGCTGTGACTTGAGAGGCCTCCCCAGCTCCCATCATCCCCTCCTTGCACAGTCCCCATGGAGACTCCCTGGGAGCCCTGGCACATCCACATTTAGGTGACATCCAGCAGCACCTAGAAACCTTCTCATCCTTCGTGTCTGGTATCCAGGAGTCAAGGTGGTTAACGTGCCTGAGCAGGAAGCCTGGGCGATGATGGACTCGGGAAGAGACTCCTGAGCACAGGTTCTTGGGATCCACGGAGGAGCAAATACATATGGGATGGCTGCCTATGCCGCCAGGTTGCTTGTCTGCAGGTAGAGGTGAGATGGGACAAGGCCCAGGTTCCTTAGGGACTGAGATCCCGGACAGGGATAGGAGAAAGGGGACAGGCCCATATCCCTGGGAACCCATACCAGGGCCCACTCACCTTTGGGAAAAAAATGATGGAAAAGAATCCGTAAGGAGCTCTTCAGATACTTCCAGAGCTGAGGGAAACAGGAGAGGAGGTGAGTCTGGAAGTAGGGTGAGCCCCTAAGTCCAACTGTTCTTTTTTTTTGAGATGGAGTTTCCCTCTTGTTGCCCAGGCTGGAGTGCAATGGTGCGATCTCGGCTCACCGCAACCTCTGCCTCCTGGGTTCAAGCGATTCTCCTGCCTCAGCCTCCGGAGTAGCTGGGATTACAGGCATGTGCTAACACGCCTGGCTAATTTTGTATTTTTAGTGGAGACGGGGTTTCTCCATGTTGGCCAGGCTGGTCTCCAACTCCTGACCTCAGGTGATCTGGCCGCTTTGGCCTCCCAAAGTGCTGGGATTACAGGCGTGAGCCACTGCGCTAGGCCCTAAGTCCAACTCTTATCTGGCCACACCCTGACAGCCCTCCCACCTTAGCCCCTTCAAGACCCCAGGGTTCCTCCAATCCTGCTACCCAGATCCTGCCCTGACCAGAGTCACCACATTGATCCACACGTTGAGCAAGATGAAGCTGCCCAGAAGAAGAAGAATTGAGTCTCCTAAGTCCTGGCACTTCTTGGGGTTGGTCCCAGAGCACACCTGGGCTCCATGATAGTCCGGCTCACCCATGGCCTGGGGTCCCAGGACTGCCTGGCCCCCCTGGCCCTCACATAGTCACTAGGAGCAAGACTCCTGTTGTCCGGGAGGGGGTGGACTGAGTCATAATAAGGCAGGTGGTCGGGGTCACAATGAGGAAGAGAAGGGCCCAGGGTGGAATTCTCTGGTAACCAGGTTTGAGTCACTGGGTGTGGACAGCCAAACAGGGTCTGGAGGCTGTGTCTCCATTGTTCCCTACTCACTCATTCCATCGCTCCTATAGTTTCTTTTTTTTTTTTTTCATTTGAGAGGGAGTCTCGCTCTGTCACCCAGGCTGGAGTGCAGTGGTGTTATTTCGACTCACTGCAGCCTTCACCTCCGAGGTTCAAGCAATTCACTGCCTCAGCCTCCTGAGTGGCTGGGATTACAGGTATGCACCATAACACTCGGCTAATTGTTGTATTTTTAGTAGAGACAGGGTTTCACCATGTTGGTCAGGCTGGTCTCGAACTCCTGTCCTCAGGTGATCCACCCACCTTGGCCTCCCAAAGTGCTGGGGTTACAGGTGAGAGCCACTGTGCCCCGGCACTCCTACAGTTTCCTTTCAGAATCCTGAACCCTTCACCCCTTGAACACCCCAAAGACTGGGAAGACCTCCACCTCAGGGCCCTGGGGAAGGCCTGGCTGGAATCCAGAGCCTCAGGCTGGTCCTGTACCCTGTGCTAAGTGGATCCCAAAGAGCCCCACTCAAGACAGAGTTCGGAATCCAGACCTGATCCTTTCTGGGAACAGGGAGAATAGAGAGCCCGGGTGGTGGCCAGAGATCGGTCATTTGTCATCTGCTGCTGCAAGATCTACATAGCGCATGGTGTGGACCATGCTAGCCTGCTGGCAGGCGCTTAGCCACTAAGCCAAGGGGCACCTCACACCAAGAAGGGGACACTGGCTTCTCATTTCAGGAAGCCAAGGGTAGGGACCCAGGCTGGCCGAAGGAGTGGCACTCCCAAGTCACAGACCACCACAGTGTTTCCTGGACTCTGTTTCTCTTTATTCCTCTCTCTCCATGCCCTGCCCTACGCCCCATATTCGCCTGTTGGTCAGTTGAGTTTCCTGGTCCTGTGCAGAGAGGGCCTCGAGGTGGAGGTGGAAGCTGGTGGCAGTGAGCTGGACCTGGCTCTGCTCTTCTGCACCTGCCGCTTCAGCTCCAGGCTGTCGTAGACCTGGTAGTCAGCATTGCCCCCTGGATTCCGGCTGAGTGGGACAAACATGGTCGGGGATGGGGCAGGATCGGCAGCCTGGACTTTGGGCCGCGGCTGGGAGGAATGGGGGAGCCGCACTGAGCTTGGAGCTGGTTTCCGTTGGTGGGAGGCCTCGTCCAAGACCGTCAAGGAGGCGGAGGCAGTCAGAGGACACCGCGCGGGCAGAGCCTCAGCCCAGTCGGCTGCCGGGCACCGCACCTCATGGGGGTCCCGGGAGCTGTAGCCTAAGTGTTCTGTGGATGGGTGGGGGCTGCAGTTGGACGGGCCGTGAGCGTGACAAAGCAGGGTCTGCCGGTGGGACTGTGGGGAATGATGCTCCCGGTAGCCCTGGGCCTGGGGCCGGGCGTTCTGGGACACCAAGGCAGCGGGGGCCTCAAAGCCCTCCATGCCACGACGCCGCTGATCCCGGGAGTCATACAGTATCCGGCCCACTGAGGGGTAAGGGCCGTGCCCCACGGGGACCCAACAGGGGTTAGGGGGCAGCCGGCGGGCAGGTGGTGGAGACGAGGCCCACTGCTCAGCCTCCACATTGCCCCACAGTCGGGACTGGGAACCGTGGGGCCCGCAGGATTGCAGCCTCAGCTCGGACTTGGCCTCTACACGCTTGGGCATGCGGCGCAGCTCAGGTGACAGGTAGAGAGAGGGCGGTGGCAGACTGGCCAGGATTCCACCCTGGTGGCCCCACAGCCCCACACTGGAGGGCAGGCCTGCTCTCTGATAAAACCCACCCCAGCCCCAACGTGGGTACTTGGGATATGGGAAGGACAGGTCGTCCTCCTCCTCCAGATAGGAATCTGGGTCCTCCCGATCAAAGAAGGGCACCCGGTGCGGTTGTGACATCTTTCGGCCTCGATGTGAGTTACGGAAGACTGAGCGCCTGTGAGGGATTTGTCTGTAGTTCTGCGGCTGCTGCTGGTGATTGCAGCAGCAACGGTGACAACGGCGGCGGTGGCGGCGGCAGCGGCGACAACGAAGAAGAAGACTGCTACTGTGACGGCTGGAGAAGTGGCAGCAGGAGGAAGAGGAATGCCATGTGGGTGGGGCCATCTTCACCTGTACAGGGTCCAGGATGCAGTGGAGGTGGATGTCCTCAGCCTTGTCTGGGGGACCACTGAGGGGGCTTTCGCTGGCCTGAACTTCATCTGGGGAAGGCAACGGTCCATGAGATCAGGGCAATTGTCAGAAGAGCTCCAGGTTGGGAACACTGGGGCCTGGGTTTCTAGGGCCGTTGTCAGGGGTGGGGATGGGGTCCCCTCCCTCTCCGGCAGCCACACTTACTTTTCTGAGGAGTCCAATCAATCAACTTGTCTAAGGCATTCTGGAGTCCATGCCACATCTGGGGCAGGGTGGAAGACAGTGAAGGCCAGGATCTCCACCCCCAGCACCACCGCCCCTGCTCCCGCCCCAGTCTAGACCACATGTGCAGGTGGAGGTGCAGGCTGCAGCTGGCTCCCACCCTCAGCCCTCTTCACCCCCAGAGGTGGTCCACAGTCATCACTGACCATAGTGGCCACGTTGATGCCAACGTTGACAAGAACTACAAGGCCCAGCAGCAGGAATAAGATGTCCTCGGCAGCCTGGGGGCTTTCTTGGTATTGATTGCAACATCCCAGGGTTTTATCCCATAGCTGGTATTCCATGGAGGGGGGGTCCTAGGGCCACCTGGGCCACGCCCCCCCACCCCCACGCCCGGCCCCAACCCACACTGCACTCATGCCAATCCCCAGAGATAGCCAAGAGCTGGTAAGGAGCCAGGTCACAATGAGGCAAGCTAGCGAGTGTCACAATGTGGAGGTGGCAGCTTTTATCCATTTGCCGGCCCCTTCTACCGTCTTCTCCACCCTGGGCTCCTACTCAGTGGAGCCGGTCCCCAGATAACCCAGATCTCAGTCTGTTCCTCAGTCTCCTTGAGGCTTGCTTAACCCCACACCTGGTTCCAGAGCTGAAAATAGGGTAGTTACAGGATGACACAGTCTTCACAGGGGTTGAAGCATACATAAGGTATTTCCTGTTTCATTGTTCTTTTCAGACATTATGGCAACTTAAGTAGCCTGTTGGTGTGCCCTGCCCCATGGCTACTTTGGGGCCAGCAGCTAGGGTGACTAGATGGGCAGGTGATAGTAAGAGTCCCCTCAGGTGTCACCCTACTGTACCAGTCCCTCCCTACTCTGCCCATTTCCCTGTCATAATTCCTCTAGCTCTCATCTCTGCCCAACTCTTCCTAGCCAGAGACTGCAGCCCCGAGGTGTTGCTGGTCCCTGGGTCCAGCAGCCCCTTCGCCACACTGATGTCTTCCTCACTGGGGTTGCTGCCTCTGCCAGGAACCAACCCCAGCCATGGTTTCTGCATCCTAACCACCTGCACTCCCACCGACCCACCTAACTCTAAGGTGAAAAACGGTTAAGCTGCTACCTTAAGAAAACCTGCCGGGTGTGGTGGCTCACACCTGTAATCCCAAGCAGGTGGATCACCTGAGGTTAGGAGTTTGAGACCACCCTGGCTAACATGGTGAAGCCTCTATTAAAAATACAAAAATTAGCTGGGCATGGTACCAGGTGCCTGTATTCGCAGCAACTTGGGAGGCTGAGGCAGAAGAATCACTTGAACCCGGGAGCCAGAGATTGCAGTGAGCCGAGATCGTGCCACTGCACTCCAGCCTGGGCCACAGAGAGAGACTGTCTCCAAAAAAAAAAGAAAAACCACATGAAATTAACAAAGCACAAAATAGATGTAATTGTTAATATGACAGAATGTTTGACTTGAAACAGGTGCATCACGGGGGTATGTGAGAGTGGCACCCTGGAGACTGCAAGCCATTTGTTTACACAGTGAACCACTCAGCAGAAATAAAGGCCAGTGAGCGTTTCCCATCCAGCCTCCAAATACACAGTAGATGCTCAGTATATATCCACTGAATGGAATCAGTTGAAAGTGATCAGTAACATTAGCTGAATGAGAGAAGTAGGGCCATTTGCAAACGGTCCGTCCGCTCACATTCCAGGAATGTGTCTAGAGTGGAAGGTGAAGTCCAGCTTCCTCAGCCTGGGCTCATGCACATGGCTGCTTGTTCCCAAGTGGTATTTGTGTGCATGTACGTGGATCCCAATTGTCTAGGAGAAGGGCAGGGCCTGAGCTTCTGTGTTTCTGAGTTTCTGAGTCCACATGGCAAACTGAGGAAGGTGGTAGACTCTGGTGGGCCAGGCTGGTTCTGCAGCAATGGGATGGGGCGTCTGAGGCCATGAACTTGATCCTCAGTGTCTATGTAACCATGAGCAAGTCACAGCTTCTCTGAGCTTAGTCTCCTCCCAGGTGATATGGTGGGTTAATCAGAGTGAGGTCACAGAGAGCTGTGATGTTACAGTGAGGTACCTCTTGAGCGGGTCCCCAATACTTCATCCTCTGCTCCAATCCTGCTCAAGGGCGTAATAGGTTCAGGGTGACTAGGGAACTGTGAGGGGCTGGACACCCTCTCAGCTGTCCCTCCCCAAATAAACCAGAGCTTACATGGGAACCATGCCTCACCTGTGGCTGCAGCCTAACCCTGTATTCTGGCAGGCACTAGCCTTCTGAGGAGCTAGGGCCATGGAGATGGAGGTCTCTCCTCTAATGCAGGACAGCCTGGAGACCTGGGGTAGAATTTAGGGGCTTCTCTGTGCACTAAAGAAAACAAGGTATTAACTGGGCATGGTGGCGCCTGTAGTCCCAGCTACTTAGGAGGCTGAGGTGGGAAGATTGCTTGAGCTCGAGAGGTTGAGGCTCCAGTGAGACATGATTACACCACTGCACTCCAGCCTGGGCAGCAGAGCAAGACCCTGTCTCAGGGGTTGGGGAGGAAACAACCCTGTAATCCCAGCACTTTCAGAGGTTTAGGCAGGCGGATCACTTGAGCCCAGGAGTTTGAGACCAGCCTAAACAAAGTGGTGAAACCTGGTCTCTACAAAAACCAGTGGCATGGCCAGGTGCAGTGGCTCACGCCTGTTATCCCAGCACTTTGGGAGGCCAAGGTGAGCGGATCACCTGAGGTCAGGAGTTCAAGACCAGCCTGGCCAACATGGCAAAACCCTGTATGTACTAAAATACAAAAAAAAAAAAAAAAAGAAAAAGAAAGAAAGAAAAACAAGGTAGAGGCAGATGAGAGCCTTGGAACCAAGAAGGGCCTGGGAAAGGCTGAGGACAGGGACAGGCCTATGGGGTGAAAGGTTGATGAGGGTCCTAAGGGCTCAGGGCCCTGTAGCCAGGGACAGCATTCTCCACAACCACACCTCAACACCACCACAGATCACCTCCTCTCTCCTTTTTATTTTTTTCCAGTCACCTCTCAGTCAGGGAACGGTACACCCAGTTCTTGCTTGTCGGCTCAGCAGTGCTGGATCCAGAGGGCATTGGGTAGCAGTGGGACAGGGCCTCCACCTCTCGGGTCAGTTCCCGAAGCCGCCGCCTCACGTCCCGGGCATCATACACTATTCGGCCTGAGGAGCGGCGCCGGAAGAATTCAGGGACAACTGCTGGGCCCAGGGTGGGAGGGTGGACAGGCTGGCACTGAGCTGCCTCTGCCTCCAGCACCACCCCCTCCCCACTGTTCTTGTTGCTAGGAGCCTCCGGGCTGGGAGGTGGGGGGTTCACAGGATACACATAGGCCCTTAGACCTAGCTCAGACCTCATGTCTGTTTTGAGGGGCCTTTCCGCTATGGTAGGCTGGAAGTGGATGGTCTGGGGAGGGGGCTCCGGGGCATCTTGAGTCCAGGGAACCCAGGTCCCCTGAGTGGGTTGGAAGCCTTCCCAGTCCTCGGGGCCATCCCAGTGGTGGCAGCAGATGGCTGGGTACTGATGTGGGGGCTTCTCATCGTCAGTGTCAGGAGCCCAAGTTACTGGGTGGTGAGTGCAGTGTGCAGGAGAGCCTCGACGGTGACGGCGGCGAGCGGGGGGTGGGGTCACAGTCATCGTCACAGGGTCTGTGGTGCACCGAAGATGGACTGCAGGGGAACGCTGCTTCTTCGAGGGCTGGGTCTGCTTTTCCGGTGAGGATGACTTAGGAGCTTCTGTGGATGGGGAGAGGTGAGACTACTGGGGAGGCCAGCTTCTACAGGGACAGAGAGGCAGGGCCTGGGGAGGGCAGCTGCACAGCTCTGGTGTCTGAGAGGGAAGAGCAAGAAGGGAAGGGGCTAATTCAGGGCTGAGGCTAGAGCACCTGGTTTCTGCCCCTCTTATGCCCAACCCCAGCCCTGCTCACCTTTCTCACAAACAATATCGTGGAACGCTTGGTGTAAGACCCCACGGAGTCGGCTCCAGAGCTAGATGGGGGAGACATAGTGATCCCAGGCAGGCCCTGGCCACCAGGCCCAGCCCCTACATCCCACCAGTTCCCTCCTGCCCGGCCCCACCCTGACCAGGGTCATCATATTGATGCCAATGTTAATGCAGATGATGAGGCCCAGCAGCAAGAGGACGGAGTTGCCCAGGTCCTGGCAGCTGTTGGTGTTGCAGTCGTGATATGAGGCCCACTCGGGCCTCGGCCGCTCTGCCATAGCCATGGGGTCCCTAGGGCCACCGGGGCCCTTAGGCCCCCAGCCCACTGTGCCTGCGGTATCCACTGGCTGCCTGCCTGTCCCTGAGGGTCCTGGGAGTGAGCGGGTCACAATGGTGCCAGGCCACTCCCTTACAGTGTGCCATGCGGCCACCCTGAGTCCTGGGCCCATGGCTGCCCCTCCCGCCTGAGCCCAGGCCTTGGCAGAGGCCACACCTCTCACCTCACGGGCCTCTGCTGAGCCGCTGCCTGAACCAGCCCACTGGGCCTCTGGCCTGTCTGGCATCTGCCCCCATCAGCCCTTGTCCCTCCTTCTATTATAAAAGGACCCCAGGCTCCAGTCTCAGCACAGACAGTTCATTTGCTGAACAGACCCATTACCATGGCAACTAGACCCCCTCACCCACTCCCCCTCCCTCTCAGGCCTCAGAGCTGGTCCCTGAAAAGCAGGGCTGGGGGTCAGGACCCCTCCTCCCCTGTCACTTGCCCAGGGCTTGTTTCTTCAGAGACCGCCCTCCCCACAACAGAGAAGGCGTAACCAACAGTTAAACTTTTATATTTACAATATTCTCTTCATCTTTTGCCAGGTTTAAAAATGTGTACAGAGCCGCAAAGGGTTGGGGTAGGGACATGGGATTATCGGGATTGTTCTGGGGAGAGGAGCTGGGCATTGGAGTCCGTGGCTGAATCATGGGGTCCCCCAGCCCCCCTCCCATGCCCCAATTCTGGGGGCATCTGTCTACAGGGTTCAGGGCCCAGGTCTCTAGCATTTGGAGGGCATGGCTGTTTGGACAGGAGCTAGACCAGGCAGGGGAAAGGATCAGAAAAGAACTAATTTTCCATGGATGGAGGTAGGATAAGGGACCATAAGGCGAAGGTCTGGGGACTCAAGACCAGGGATTCTGGATTTGGGTGTCAGTGGAAGACAGCACCCCACCCCCTATTCAAGTTTGGCACTAACATCCCACAAAGTGCCAACAGATGAGGATTCTCCCCCTTGTCCACTGGCATCCCCTAAGCCCTTCCTGACGTCATTCTTTCCCCAGAGGCTCAAACCCAAGGCCCTCCAAGGAGTCACCTCACACATTTCAGATTCTTCCTGCTTGTGACTGCCCAAGCTCCGTCCCCACTGCCCCCTCCATCCGTTCCTCAGCACTGCTGACCTCATTCTCCCCAGTTTGCCTGATGAGACCTTTCTCCCCACTGCCTCCCCTCGCCCTCTCAAGGCTCCTTTCTTTCAGCCAAGGAGGGGGCGGGGGTCAGAGAAGGAGGGTGGTCAGCTGAGGAGAAGGCTGGTCTGACGCTGAGATGCGGACAGCTTCAAAGAGGGAGATGGACATGAAGGGGAACGGCGAACTGAGGCAGGGTGGGGGAGATGCGGCGAGGAGAAGGGGCGCTGAGGGGACCCCCCAACCCCCCACATCCCTCACCCTGTATCCCGCTTGCCCCTAGTTTCTCCTGCCCTGCCTGGAACTGGGAAATGCTTGACACATTTTGGGGGTCTTTCTGCTCAAATCCACCTACCCGGTTTGGCACAGCTGAGCAGCGCTCTGAGGCCTGAGGAAAAGGCTGTCCTCGCCCCCATGAGGGCTGAGGGCTTTGGTTAGACAGGCATGGCCTCTGTGGGCCACACATGCCACCCCCCTTCCCCAACCTCTTCATCTCTGGGGGAGGGAGGGGGCCTCCCTCTGGGTTTTACACCCTCCTCAGCTCCTGTCAACTAGAGGTCTGAGAGGAGGGACTGAGTGCTGGGCCTGAGGTCTGGGGGAGGCAGGGAAGTGCTGGGGAGAGAGGGACCACCTGCCTGGGAAACACATCCACATGCAAAAACATGTTTCCACTCAGAAATGCGTCCTGGGCCACGGGAAAAGAAGCTTCCAGGCAGCACCGGGATGCGTGGACTCCTCCCTCCGCCCGGGGCAGGAAATCTGTGCCTGTCCTCTGTGGAAGGGGAGGGCCTCCCTGGAGAACGTGCTTCCATCTGACTTGTGCCAAAAGGAGGTGCGGGAGGGCGGGGGAACATGCTTCACCAGGGTGGGGCGCAGGGGAGGCAGGGTCGAGGGGGGCTGTGATTTCCTCGCTGCTTCCCAGGCTCCACCCTCTGTGGCCTGGTGGCCAAGGGTCGCTGTATGTGAACACACCACTTCCAGGGTCTCCAGGGGAAGGGAGGGGAGGAGGTGGGAGAAGGCATGAAGGAACAGGATTCTGGGGTACAAATCCCCACAGAAATTCTTTGAGGGGGCCAACATGTGTCCAGGGCGGCAAAAAAAACCTCACCCTGCACATGGGAAAACACACCCCCTTGAGAAAGCACACCTCCACTTGGGAAAATACTTCCACATTTCCACACACCGAAGACGGGTGTCCCAATGGAGGGGAGAAAACGCCCCCCAGTTGTTCAAAGGCCCAGGTCGAGAGAGGAGACCGGGCTTCTCCGCATGGGAAAGCACATCGCAGTGGAGTCCCATGTCCACCTTCGCGCTGCTGGACGGCGCGTGACGACTCCACAGGAGAAAAGCCAGTTGCCAAGTCCCCCTCCCTGCCTTCGGAGGGGCCGGGCCAGGGAGGGCCGGGGAGGAGGGCCTCCCCACGCCGCCCCCTATACCCGAGTGGTGGAGTGGGGGTGGGGTAGCGTGTTGTTGTGGCTGGTAGCGGTGGGGGGAGGCGGGGGGAAGGGCCCAAAGGGATGAAGGGACGGGGGCGGTGGGGGTGGCGGTGGCCCCAGGCCACTGGGCAGCAGGGTCAGGGCCCCCGGGGCCAAGAGAGGCACATCGTCCGGTGCCCGGCGCAGGGCCAGGGTGTAGTCGGGCGGGCAGGCAGGGCGCAGAGCCTCGGCAGGGTCCGCCCCAACTCCACCACCCCGCTTCAGCTGCAGGGACACCAGCTCCTCCTCTGGTGGCAGCTCGCGGCCGGCGGTGGGGAGCAAGGGGCCCCCACCGGGCACGCCAGAGCCAGAGCCGCCAGGTGGGCTAAGCCGCCGGCAGCGCAGCTCCTGCCGCCGGTCCCGCTTGTAGTAGAGGGCAGCAAAGGCCAGGATGTTGAGGAAGAGGAGGGAGGCACCCACGGCCACGGTGACGCTCAGCTCCGTGGAGTAGTCCCTCGAGTCCCCAGGGAAGCGGTCGTAGGCCCTCGGGCCTGGCTCAGGCTCGGGCTCGGGCGGCAGGGTGGCAGGCGGTGGGGGTCGGCGTGTACCCGGGGCACCGGCGGGTGGGCGAGGCGGCCAGCGCGTGGCGTAGGGAGGCAGCCGTGTGGTGGTGGTGAAGAGCTCCGTGTGCAGGTTGTGCAGGTGGGGCACGAGCTCCAGCCAGAAGGCCACCTTGTTGGCACGGTAGTTGTCACGCACACGTGGCTTCAAGCCTATGTGCAGATACTGCTTCTCCTTGCTGTTGAATTTGCTCCACACTACCTCCTCAAAGCGATTGGGTTTAGTGTGGATGAACTTGGTATCCTGTGGCACCGGCTGGTTGGGGTCCCTGTGGGCACAGGAGGGCAAGGAAAGGAGGAGTGAGGGCAAGGCTCTGCAGAAGGGTGGGTGGCAGTGGGCAGGGAGGCAAACAGACAAGGGGGAGCAGGAAAGCCAGAGTAAAAGTCACCAAGGCAGAGAGACACAGATGAATATGAAGAGACAGAAAAAGTCAGAGAGACAAATAGGGATGGAGACGGACTGCCAGAGACAGCCAGAAATGCGGGCAGAGGGGCAGGGGCAGACACAGAGATAGCCAGGGAGAAGCAGAAGCTGAGACTGAATGAGACAGAGACAGAGTCAAAGACACGGGAGGGACAGCCAGAGACAGAGAGACAGCCAGGCTGAAATCAGCCGGCAGCCAGAAACAGCAAAAAGTAAACAGACCAAAGAGAGCAGAGGGAAGGGGAGAGTTGTCCATGGATTTCCAGAGAAATAAAGAAACAGACAGACAAAAACTTTGCACACACTCAGACACACACACAACTGAGCAGCCAGCCAGAGATGCCGAGCCCCAGGGGGGTCAGGCAGGGGGTGGGGGTCAGGCAAAGAGGAGGGAGGGATGGACACCAAGCCATTGAGTGGGCCCCCCACTCCGGGGTCTCTCTGTCTGATGCTGCTGAGTCTCCCACACTCAACTCAATGCCTGGCACAGAGGTGTCTAGGTTAGTTTCACTTGAGCAAGAGGGCAGCCCAGAGTGCCTTAACAGAGGGATGGCAGCCATGTGAAGGAGGCAGGGCCCCGCCCAGCCCGCCCGGCCCCGCCCAGCCCCTCTGGCCCTCACCCAGTCTTGGCGAAGTTGGTCCAGTAGGTCATGACCACGGCACTGAGCATGACGTCATTCTTGGAGAAGTTACAGGGGAAGAGATCGGTGGCACCCACCATGGGCACACCAAAGACATAGGGCAGCTCGTCCCCATGTGCTGCATCTGCCCACTCAGGCCGACCCTCCGCCTGGCAGTGGTGGTAGAAGGTGTAAAAGTAGACAGGAGACTGGTAGTCAGCATGCAGCTTGGCGGTGGCCACAGCTGGTGCCACCCATTGGTGGTCGGTGAAGAGCGCCAGCAGGGTCTTACGGCGCATTTCGCCATTGTCCCGGTCAGCCCAGTCCGTGTACATGAACTTGATGGTCTCCCGAAGCACATCCTTGCCCTCCGGGTAGCCATACAAGTTGTCCACAAAGTTGGAGACAGTGAAGTCGAAGGCGCTGGCAGACACACCGTCTTCGCTCTCTGCAGAGTCCTCCACAAACTTGAGACCCTCTCCCTGGTTGACGCCGATGAGCATGTCGTAGTTGAGGAATTCTCCCTGCTGCATGAGGATCTCAGGGTCATCTGGGACCACGTCGCCATCCACCACGGGCCCAAAGGCGATGTGGTAGCTGGGGAGAAGGAGTCAGGGTCTCACCACCTGCTCACTGGCCTCCTCGCAGCCTGTGGCCTGCTAAGCCCACACAAAGATGCTTCCCTCCACCTGCAAGACCCTTTTTCCCAACTTGAAATCCTCCAATAGGTCCTTCCGGGGTTCTGGCCTCTCCAGAAGTCTTCCCAAAGTACTTCACGGCACCCTGTGCTCACCTGCTCTTCTGGGCACCTCCACTAAAGGAAGGCTTGCAAGAGAAGGCCACTTAATGGGGGCCTGAAGCCCATTTCTCCTTTTTTTTGTTGTTTTTTTGTTTGTTTGAGACTGGGTCTCGCTCTGTCGCCAGGCTGGAGTGCAGTGGTGTGATCTCAGCCCACTGCAACCCCCACCTCCCAGGTTCAAGCGATTCTCCCGCCTCAGCCTCCCAAGTAGCTGGGACTACAGGTGCACACCACCACACCCAGCTCATTTTTTTTCTTTTCTTTTCCTTTCTTTCTTTTTTTTTTTTTTTACTGCTTAAGGTGTTCTAATCACCCAGCTAATTTTTTGTATTGAGATGGAGTCTCATTCTGTCGCCCAGGCTGGAGTGCAAGGGCGAGATCTTGGCTCACTGCAACCTCCTCCTCCTGGGTTCAAGCAATTCTCCTGTCTCAGCCTCCTGAGTAGCTGGGGTTACGGGTGCACACTGCCACAGCTGGCTAATTTTTTGTATTTTTAGTAGAGACGGGGTTTCACCCTGTTCCCCAGGCTTGTCTTGAACTCCTGACCTCAGGTGATCCACCCACCTCGGCCTCCCAAAGTGCTGAGATTACAGGTGTGAGCCACCGCGCCTAGCCTAGTGAAGACGGGGTTTCACCATGTTGGCCAGGATGGTCTCAATCTCTTCACCTCGTGATCCACCCGCCTCAGCCTCCCAAAGTGCTGGGATTACAGGCGTGAGCCATGGTGCCCAGCCCATTTCTCCTTGCCAAATGGGATGCCCACGGGCACCTGTCACCTCAGTCTCCTTGGAACCAGCAAGCAGAGTGAAGGCCTGAACCCAGCCCTCTCCCACCCCATACCGGGCGGGCTGCACGTCCTGGTCCACCAGTTCCCGGGAGGGCTTCCGACGCAGACACTCCACAGCTTCGGCGCTGTCCTCTCGGTCACAGCCCACTTTGGCTGCCAGCAGCCGCGTGTACTTGAGCGGCTGGTAGTTGACAGACCAGCTGGAAATGGCAGTGCCACTCTGGGCGATGGCCTTCTGGAACAGCCCTGGTGGGACAGGCAGACCTCAGGCCAGGCTGTGAGTACCAGCCTGAAGAAAGGGGAGCTGGCAGGGTCGGGAAGGGTGGGGCAGGCTGGGACACTGCTGGTACCTTCTGAATGGTGGGAGAGGATCAGAAGGTTGACGCAGGAGGCCCCTGCCCCGGACCCAAAGATGGTGATGCGCTCGGGGTCACCCCCAAAGTGGGCGATGTTTTCACTGAGCCAGCGCAGGGCCTGGATCTGGTCCAGGAGCCCATAGTTGCCTTTTGCAGCCTGGTCCCCGGTGCTGAGAAAACCTGGGAGTGGAAGAAGAAGAGGGTTCCCTGGATATGTCACAGTGCTCCTGCCCCCTTTCTGGGCAGCTCAGTCCAGCCCAGAAGCTATTCTACTGGATGTGTCGAAGGCCTGCCCAAAAGGCCCACCTCCCAGACTCTCCCCATCCCGAGTTGGCTGCCCACCCTCACCGAGCACCCCAAGACGGTAGTTGAGCGTGGCTACAATGACGTTGCCATAGGCAGCCAGGACTGAGCCATCGAACATGTTTCCGGTGCCCTCCATGTAGGAGCCGCCGTGGAGAAACAGCATCACGGGCTTCTTCCCAGGGTCACGGATATCTGCGTGGGGAGGGGGTGGGCAGGTGGGCCGGGGGTCAGGGACAAGGACACAGTCAGACTGGAAGCAGCACTGCCCAGCTCCCAAGCCTGCTGAGGACTGGCCCGGAGCTCAGGAGACATGTCACTCCCATCCCTGGGGGGCAAGACCGGATTCCCCTCCTCCCTCCCCAGCTAGCCCTGGCAGACGGTCCCTCCCGACCCTATGCCAGCCTGCCCCACGGCACTCCTCCAATGCAGACCTTCCAAGAAACTCCACAGAGGCTGGGGGTGGGAAGTGGCCCTGCTTTGGACATCTGCTGGATCCAGAGAACCCCCAGCGCCGCCCCCCCAGCACATCTCCTTCCCGTCCCTGAGAAGAGCAAGCTCCCGAGGCTAGAATTTGGAACCAGAGCTGCTGGGAGGGTCCTGGCATCTCCTCTGACTTAGCCCTTGGGCCTCCGCTCCACATGGTACCCTGATCTGTGGGTGAGGGGTGCCAGGCCTGGGGTCCCTGGTCTGTGGGTGAGGGGGTACCAGGCATAGGGTCCCTAGTCTGTGGATGAGGGGTGCCAGGCCTAGGGTCCCTGGTCTGTGGGTGATGGGGTGCCAGGCCTAGGGTCCCTGGTCTGTGGGTGAGGGGTGCCTCGTCTAGGGTCCCTGGTCTGTGGGTGCTGAGGTGCCAGGCCTAGGGTCCCTGGGGCTTGGTCTCCTCCCCGCCCTAATTCCTTTCTAGGTCACCTCCCTAGTCACCATGGCAACCCCCAGCCTAATTACTGTGGCAGGAGGAGGAAGGGCCTGCTTAATGAAGCCGGGGTGCAGCTCTCTAGTCTTGGACACCCCCAAACTGACCTGAGCCCTGGGTTCTGCACTGGAACTCTTTCCCGCCATGCCCCCAGAGGAGCCCCTGATCAATGCCACATGTGATGAGGCCCTTGAGTTGCTCCAGATTGGACTGAAGGGTGACTAATTCCAGAGGAAGTGGGAGTCTCAGAGTGCTTGCCAGGGTCCCCGAGGCTACAGTACTCCTCCCTATAGCTCCCCACGATTCAGCCACAGTGCTAGGGCTGGGGTCACCCCTGGCCACAGGCCCTTCTCTTTCCTGACACCGGCTCTCCCTGCTAGCCAGGACACTCAGCAAACCAAAGCCAGGCCTGGGCCTCCACAGCTGGTCCCCAGCGCCTCTGCCCACCTCCCTTATCCTGCTAGAAATGTCCCTCCTGCCAGAAGGTCAACCTGCAGGTCACTAAGACATTCCCCTGGACCTCACAGGGGGAGTCTCTCATCTCTTAAGGCCCCCTCTGCAGCCCCCATGCTTCTGACTGCTTCCGCCAGAGCTCCTAGTAGGCAGCACCCTTTCTATGTCCTCCCCAAATCCTGTCCTCTCCTCTCCTTTGTGCCTGAACCTCAAGTGACCTTCCAGCACTTTCAGGCTGGAATCTCCTTCCCCACCAAGGTCCTGTCCTAAACGTCCTCAGTTCTCCCATCCTCACCCCACCCCTCTCCCAGTGTGGGGGGAGGAGGGGTCAGAAAGGGAAGGAGCAGGAAGAGGGGCTGGGGCAACAAGAATTCAAAACCAACAAAAACAGGATCAAGAAAGAAGAAAGAAAGAAAAAACAACAACCAAAAAGCAAGAAGCTGTCGGGGCAGATTCAACAAGAAAAGAAAAAACAAAAAGATCCATTTTGGAAAAAAAGAAAAAAAGAAAAAAATTCTTTGCATATTTTTTTTTCAAAATTTTGTGGTGAAACTTCAAGATATTGGGCCCTGTTTTCAAAAATTTCAAATTCTTTCATTCACTTCCAATGTTTGCGTTTCTGTGTCTGACAGGGTTTTGGAAATTGCGACAGGCTTCTGATGTTCAATGGTGTCATCAATTTGCCAACTTTAAAATTTTTTTGAACTGTTGTTTTGCTTCAATTTCAAATAGTTTTTCTTTCAAATGTTATATTTCACAAGTTTCAAAACCGTCCAGATTTCTTTCAAATTCAATACATTTTATCCAATTCTTTTGATTTTTTTTCTGACATTCCAATTTCTTTTCATTTTTCAGCTGATTTTCACCATGGTTAGATTTTCTGGCAGGTTTTCTAGTGGGTCCAACATTGTTCAAATTTTGTTTGAAGTTTTCATAATTCTTTTTTCCAATTATTAACAATTTTTCTTTTCTTTTCTTTTTCATTTTAGTTGGGAGAACGACTGAGGGGCCTTGGGGGCTGTGGGGACATTTAGTGAGGGTCAGGGCCATGAACGTTCTCTGATAGGCAACCACATGCAGCAGCGGGATTTTTAAATCTACCTGTGTCTGGCGGATTGAGCGTCGCCTCGTCACGTTTTTTTGTGAGCGGACCTAAGACCGGGAACACAAAACAGAGAAAAAAGGACAATTTTGTGGGGAAAGATGGGGGTCGGGGGGAGGTGGTGGATGGGGAGGGGAGGAGAGAAAGCAGAAAAGGGGAGGGTGGGGGAGGCAGAAAAAATAAGCCAAAAAAAGCAAAATTTGTTTGCAAGAAAAAGAAACCAAGAAAAGAGAAAAACGTTTCTACAACCCAATTTTGTTCCCCTCCCCGGAAAAAGTCATGCCCCAAAGAAAAGGCTGGTTTTGGGGGGGTGGGGTGCCTGAGTGGGCTGAGGCCTGTCTAAAGACATATCGACTCGGCTGGAAAGGTTTTGGCTTGTCGATGTGTTTGCTAATTGCTGGAAATGAAACAGTGTTAGAGGTGGGGTGGGAGGGGAGGGGAAGCCCACCCAGAGCCCCTGGGAGACCAAGGCCAGCTTGCCACCCAGGCCACCTCTCAGAAGGCCCCCTTCAGGGCCAGCGAAGCACCTGCCTGCCGCCCCCCACATGGCTGTAGGGAGCAGAGACTGCAGCAGAAAGGACTCTGCTTCCCTCTGAACCACTCTGCAGTGTAGCAGGCAGGACGGGCTGGGGGCAGCCTGCCCTGCAGCTCAGTCCCAGAAGCCTTCTGCTCTCCACTGGGGGGCTATGGGAAGGTCAGCCGGGGCTGCCCCCCCCCATACCCAGCCTCACCACCAGCACTTCCCATCTATCCGCTCTCACAGGCCTGGCTTCTCACCCCAGCTCCCCAGTGTGGGTGAAGCAGGGAAGGGGGTCATCAGGTCTTGCCCTCCACTCCAGCTCAACCCTCCACACTCCCCCCAACCTCGTCCCTTACCCAGGCTTCCTCTCCTCCCCCCAAAATGGTGAATTTCCCACCAGGGTCACCAGCCACCCCCTCCCCTGCCCCTGCTCCACTGCCAAGAAGCCCCTCTTCTCCAACAGCTGAGGGGGTGGTTCAGTCCACAAACAGGGAATGAGAAACACAGTGCCCTGAGTCAGGCTGGCACAGGTGCCAGCAGGTGCCAGGAGCACCAGGTTCGCCCAGTGTGAAGGAAAGGCCCAGACACTGGCTCCAGGCTTCTTCCAGATTACAGGATTGGTCAGGGGAGAACTGCAGCCCCAGGGCCTGGGGGTTCCCCCAGGCTGACTGGTTTTTCCTCAATGGCACAGGGACTAGCACCAGAAAGGATAGGTCAAGGCCAAGGCAAGCTCTGGAAGGCATCTCCCTAGTGGCAGTGATGACCCCATGGAGACCCACTGGGAACAGCACCTCTTCTTTGTGAGAGGATGGGGTGGGGACAAAGTCAGCATGGCATGCGTGTGCATGAGACTATGAGGTGCGTGTGCATGTGTGTGTGTGTGTGTACGCACATGCGCCTGAGTCAACCTCTTCCTCCCAGAGCTGGTGTGAAGATTCAGTGAGATCACCTGAATGTGTCAGGCCCCAAGCAGGTCTGCAATAAGCAGTGGTTAAAAATACAGAAGGTGTGGGCAAAGGGTGGTGTGGGGGTAGGGCTGGACAATTGCGTGGAGGTGTTGGGGTGGACAGTCTATTAGTGGCGAGTGCTGGGTGGATGTTTCACATGAGGGGTGACAAGACAGCACCCATAAGGGAACCCTGGGGTATGCACAGCCTGTGTGAGTGGGGAGGGCTGCGATGGGCAATCTGCGTGGAGGTACTGAGGTGAGGGACTCATGCGCTGGGACGGCAGAGGAGTGTGGAGGGCAAGGCTCTCCTGTGGGGGGTGTTGTACTGGGGGGAACATGTGGCATGTACTGGGATAAATGGCTTATGGGGAACAAGGGGGCTTCAAAATCGGATGGGATTAGAGTAGATGATGCTGTGTGCACTGTGTTAAGGGTTTGGGAGGTGTGGTTTATATGAAGAGGGGTACGGCTGGGATGGGGTTTACAGGGTGAATGGCCCATTTGGGAGGTTTCGGGATGGACATGGGTGGGTTGGGGTACATAGGTGTTGGGGTGCCTGAGGTGTTCTGGGATTGTCAGGGGGGATTTGGGGTACAGGGGGGCATGGTGTTGGAGTACTTGTTAGGTGAGGAGGGTTCGAGGTTGCCGGATGTGTTCTCACTACCCGAGGCACGGTGCAGATGATCTCCCGGTAGGAGTGGGGGAACAATAACTGGGGAGTGTTGGAGGCGTCAGGACTGTGTGAGGAGCCTGCTGAGCACACAGGTGCAGGGTTACTGGGGTATGAGGTATATGTGTGGATGTTCTTAGGGCACATGGTCGATATCCAGCGATGCTGGGGAGCACAAGTGTGTGTGGGTGACAGGGGATGCAATTTCAGAGCTGTGCTGGGGGTGTGTGTGATGTGAAGGTATTGGGAATTGTGATTGTGGGGTGCTGGAGCACAAGGTCAGTGTATAGGTCAGGGTGATGATTTAAGTGTCGAGTAGTTGGGATTTGCAGTCTGCTGTGGGACTTGAGCACATGCTGTGGAGGTGCTGGGTGTGGATGGGTACACTAGGGGCTCCTGGGTACCAGGCCTATATGTAAGGGTGCTGGAAACACTGCCTGTGGGAAGTGTGGGGGCCGCGGATGGCCTCTGTGCAGGTGCTATTATGCTTTGGAGCAGTGAGATGGGTGTCAGAAGAGCCATGGGGGGCTGTTTGTGAGGCTGGTCTGCTGCAATGGCTGGAATCCACCTACTGCACCCTGTTCAGACTCTGGAAGGTGTTCTGATTAGTCTTGGTGTGCTGAGGATGGAGGGCGACCTGCCCAGGAGTATGCCAGAGGCTATGAGCAGTCCTGTAGTGAACAGAGTTCATTAAGAACAGAAGTTCAAGAGCCCCAGGGAAGATGGGTGGGCCGTGCTGAGTGCAGGGGCCCTCAGCCAGGAGCTTCCCTTATCCTTTAGGGAAATACAGGGGTCAGGGGAGAAGAGAAGGGCATTGGTACCACTGTCAATACATTCAGCTCAGGCAAGGGGCTCTGGACATGATGTGATAGATGGAAGGCAGCCCTCACTGGCCAGGGGGAGAGGGAAAGCCTGCGTTGTCCTTGAGGTGGAGATGCAGCTAACCTGGGTATTCTGCCAGGAACAAGCCCAGGTCTGGCGGGGGAGGTCGGGCAATGGAGTGGGTGTCTGAGCAGGGGATCATCACCTGATTCCCCCTCCATGGCCAGGCTGAGATTAGCTGGCAGACTGTGCCTCTTTGGAGAGAGCGGATGAGCCTAGACCAGTGCCTGCTATCCCTGCCACGGCTCCCTACGGGCACAAAGAACTTCTGGGACAGCTGTCTGTGGGATGTGCGCCTTGGACTGCCTGGAGGCACCCTTGAAATCCTTGGGGGGGGGTCTGTAGAGGCTGCAGGGACACTCCATCCCTCACTGCCCCCACAAAGGGCCAGTTGTGAGCCTGAGAGCGGTGTCAGTGCCTGAGGGGTCTGCATGTGCGTTTGTGGGCTGTGTCCACGGGGTGCCCGGCTTCGTGCCCCTGCCCTTACCGTCCTCGGTGGGCACGTAGAGGTTGAGGTACAGGCAGTCCTCGCTCTGGTTCTGCACGTAGGTGGCGGCTGCCTCCAAGTTGTCGGTGAACCACACAGGCAGCATGATGGCGGGCAGCGCCCCGTGCAGGTTCTGCGGGCAGGCGGGCGGCAGGGTGGTGGCGTTGCGCACGCCGGGCCACGAGGCGGGCGCCTCAGGCGGCTGGAAGCGGCGGGCGCCCAGGGGCGGCGTGGCGTAGGGCACGCCCAAGAACTGCACGACGGGGCCCAGGATCTCGTTGTTGAGCTCGCGCCGCACACCGCGCACTCGCCCGTAGGCCGTGTTCACCACCGGGAAGCGCTCCTCCCCGAGGCTGCCGAGGCCCAGGCCCGGGCCGCCTGGGGCGCCGCCGCCGGGACCCCCTCCCCCCCGTTGAGCCCCCGCCAGCCCCACCAGACACAGCGCCAGGAGCCACATGCTGATCGGGGGACCCCCCCTCCCTCCCCGGGACCCCCCCCCTCGGAGAGAGAGAGAAGGGGGGGGAGAGGGAGGGAGGCCCCCCTCGCCCCAGGAGGGAGGAGGGGGTGGGGGAAAGGAGGGAGGAGGGGGGTGGGGAGGGACCTGGGTTAGACTGGACAGAGAAGGGGTCTGTTCCTCTCCATGGAGGGGGCACGGGGTGGGGAAGGGGAAGGAGGTGGGAGAAGGTGAAGGCAGGCCCGACCTGCGGGAGATGGAGCGAGAGGGACGGGGCGGCAGGATACAGACAGACGGACAGACAGAAAAATACAGAGGAGAGGCGGAAGAGGGGAAGGGAAATTGGATGGGGCAGACAGAAAGGAACGGGGAAACAGAAGAGACAAGTGGTTAGTGACTTGGAATTCAGACCAAGTTGCCCCCTTCTTCCACCCACAGGCCCCCTGGCACCTCCCCACTCCCACCCAGCAGCCCTTCTCCCCTCAGCAGGCGCCCAGGCTGCGTGGGGTGGGGGGTCCAGATGTGGTTAAAATCCAGGACCCAGCCTAGAAGAGGAGGGTCAGCTTGCCAGACCCAGCATGCCCTCTTCCAGCTGAGGTATCCCTCCCAGGCAGGCTCTCCTCAGGGACTCAGGAGTCCCAGTTCCCACCTCCCTGGGAGGGAACAAAGTAGACAAGGAAGAGAAAATAAAAATACCAAGTCATTAATTAGCAGGAAGTGGCAGGTTTGTTTATACGTGTTAATTACTTCTGAGCTGTAATTTCATGGCGCTGAACCCCCTCCCCAGGCCAGACTCAGGCCTTTCTTGGGACTGCACAAACCCAGCACCTTATCCCCGCTTCAGCACACCATTCGCTAAGGATTTGTGCTGCCCGGGACCCCTATCTCTCCAGGCTCTCTCCATGTCTTCCCTCAGCAGTTGGGGTGCCTTGAGGCTGGGATTAGAGTAGGGAGGGGACGCTGGAGGGGCAAATCCAGGTACAGATGCGTGATCCTGCAGCCGGTTGCCGGGTGACGGGATGCTGCCCCGCAATGTTTCCTCGGCAACGGGCTGCAGCTTTAACCCTGGAGGGGGGGTCTGGAGGAAGACGGAAAGGGGCTGGCTTGGTTTGGGGGTCCACTCAGGGCATGAGGGGAAGGGCAGAGGCGTGAGTCAAGATACAAGAGTTCCCCCCAACCTTAGCATAAAGGAAGAAGTTTATATGTTGAGAGGAGGGGGAGATTGGGGGCACCAAGAACCCTAAAAGCCTTGCCTCTTGCCCCCTGTTGGCCAATTGGAGCCTAGCCTTAGTGACCAGGCTTCTGGCTGGGGAGAGGGGTGGTGAGGTGGGCTTGAGGAGACACCACAGGAGCCTACTGACTATCCCCCTCCAGCAATCTCAAGCAGCCTTGGATCCCACCACCTCTTCATCTTTGCAGGTCACGGTGACCCATGTCCTGGGGGCAACCCTTAGCTTTCTTCTCTTCCCATCCCATCCCATCCATTCACCTATCCTTCCCCTTGCTGCCCCCCCACCCCCAGGTTGCTACTCTGATGCCTGGGTGCTCAGGGCAGCAGGGGCCAAGCAAGGGAAAAGATCAGACCAGAGGGGCAGGCACCCAGGTCATTTTGGCAAACCCCCCCTGCCCCCCCACCAGCCGCCAGAGCTGTTTGCTGACGCGGGGTTTTCAGAGCCAGGCGCCAGCCCGCGGGTGGCTCTCTGCAGGTGTCAATTTATTCCAGAGATGAGGACACAGGAATCCTTACCACACACACCCAGCCATGCCCCCTGCCTTTCAGGTGCTCTAAGGCTCCTGTTCCTGCATCACCTGGAGGTGGCTCAGGGCTGATTCCCCTAGGATCACCTTTTCCTGTGCCAGACTGGGCTCAGCTACCATGGCCTTGCTGCCCCCTCCCCCTCCCCACAACAAGATCTGTCTCAGTCACCCTCTCCTCCTGAGGGTACTCTGGGCTCCTGGCCTCCTCCCGCCAGCCAGCTCTGCTCCCTCCTTCCCTCCCACTGGAGGCCCCCCCCCCATCTCTCTCCTCTCCGTAGTGCTCCCTGAGAGCATCTTTCCTGGGCCTCTTCCAGCTTGCTCCAGCTCTTGCCTTCAGTCTCTCGCCCTCGGTCTTTTTACATCTTTCTCTTCTGTGTCTCTCTCCTTGGTGTTTCTCATTTCTTTCTCTCTCTCTCTCCTCCAAATACCTTCCCAAATTCCCCCCTCAAACCTTCTCTCTCTCTCTCTCCTCTTTCCCCATCTCTGTCTCCCCCATTTTCTCTCCCCATCTCTGTCTGCCACATCTTGCTCCCTCCTCCTTCTCCCCATCCTTCTGCCTTCTCTCTCCATTCCTGCCCAGGCCTGACTCCCCCAGCCGGGGAGAGTTGAGGGACGGGGGCTCAGGCCGCAGGCCCCCGCTTCCTGCAGTGGTGAAAATGGCTTGGCCGGGAAGGGGAGAAGGAGGGGGAGGGGGAGATGGGAACACACGGGGTCTGTGGGCCCATTCAAAGGATCATTCATGGACTGGAGAGAGGCAGAGACAAAGAGACCAAGACGCAGAGACACGGCGAGAGCATCCCTAGGCGGAGACACGCAGACAGAGCAGGCTGGGGGAAACCAGGCGCAGGGAGGGAGATGGAGAGAGGGAGACCCCAGTGGACCGCCACACAGCCCCCTCCACCGGCCCGGCTTAGGTCCTACCTGGCTCAGCCCTGGGGCCGTGATGCCTCCATCCAGGGCTCCGAGTGGGGGGCGAACGGCCTTCGGGAGGGGGCGACGGCCTCTGAGCCCCCGCGGCCCCGCAGGCCCAGCCCCCGCCCGCAGCGCCTCACCCGGCGGGGGAGGGGGATCGCCCCAGCCCCGGGGGGCGGGGCCGGGATCCAGTCGATCCCCGGGAAAAGGAGAGCTAGGGTATGGGATCAGGGGGAGCCCGAGAACAGGGAACCCCGCAGTAGGGACGATACAGCAAGGAGGGAGCAACGGGACAGGACTAGATTGGGGGTCCACTGGTTCCGTGGGCCGGCTTCGAGGGACCAGAAGGCGGTCCAGGCGGAGGATCCTAAGGCTCCGGTGCTGGAGGAGGAGTACACGGCAATCCCCAGGAGCCCGAGGCCCGGGGCCCGGGAGCGCAGGATCCGCGGTGCAGGGGCAAGGATCTAGCCGGAATCCTCGGGGAGGGGGAGGGATCTAGTCGATCCCGAGGGCGGGCAGGAGGGGGAGGTCCGGGGAGTCAGAGGAGGGCGGGAGCCGAGTCCAGAGCCCCGGGGCGGGGGTCAGCGCAGCTCCTAGGAGGGAAGGCGGAGGTGAGGGGAGGCTTCGAGGGACGCTCAGCAGCCGGGAGGCCCGGACTCCCGGCTCCGCGCGCCAGGGCCCGCCCGCCCCGCGTCCATCCCAGCCCGAGAGTGATGATCCGCCGGCGGAGCAGCCGCAGCAGCCCCGCGCGTCACCGCGCGGCCGCCTCCCCCGCCCCCTGCCGAGAGAGCGGCGCACACCCCCCGCTCGCACCCGCCTGCCCGCCCGCCCTCCGGAGAGTGGGGGGATTGGAGATAGTGGGAGGAGGCGGGAGTGGACAGACGGACAGATAGACGTAGCGGGCCAGGGCAGGGTGGAGACACCTCCCCCCGACCCCCCGATCTTCCACCCTCTGGGCTTTAGCGGTCTGGGTTGGGGGAGAAAATCTGAACTATAGGGGGCGGGGCATCATGCAAAGAGGGCGGAGCCTTCAGACAGGGGGAGGGGCCATCTGTGCAGTGGGCGGGGTTTACTGGCAATAGGTGGGGCTTGGGTGTCTTTGGGGCCGCCTCTTTTTGGGAGTGGGCTTGATTTGAACCTGAACAGGAGGAGCCTGTGGGAAAAGGGGCAGAACTTTGAGAAAAGACCGGGATCTTTGGAAATTGGCCGGAGCGATGGGGGGGGCGTTCGAAGAGGCGATCAACTTGGAAAGTGGGCCAATCCGTGACGCAAATCCTCTAGTCCCGCCCTCAACTCCGCCCCCCACCGCTTAGCTCCTCCGCTCCCAATTGGTGTTGGTTTCTCCGCCCGCCAGACGTCTTCGCCACTCTGCAGAGGTTTTACAAAGGTGGGTGAAGAGCTCAATGCTGAAGTGAACACGCCCCGGATTGGGCGCCTGTGAACCTTATTTGCATGGGCGTCCGGGATTGGCTGGCCTCTTGGGTGGCCAAGGCGGCGTTCGTACTGTGCGTCCTGTTCTACCGCTACTATGGCCCGGCCAGCTGCAGCTTTCCGCCGCCTGGGCGCCTTGTCCGGAGCTGCGGCCTTAGGCTTGGCCTCCTACGGCGCGCACGGTCAGGGGTCTGGGGACGAAGCTGGGACTGTGCTTGGGGCGTCCTCTGGGGTCTGGTGCATGGGCGGAACCTATGGGAAGTCCCCGGCCTCCTGTTTATCTGCCAGCCTGCGGAGCCCTAAGCCTTTTGAAGTCCCCCCAGCCGGGTCC
Source organism: Lagothrix lagotricha (assembly GCA_963574225.1). Classification (NCBI taxonomy): domain Eukaryota; kingdom Metazoa; phylum Chordata; class Mammalia; order Primates; family Atelidae; genus Lagothrix; species Lagothrix lagotricha. The sequence goes on from CAUYNB010057224.1 coordinate 63,583, forward strand.
AGTTGGTTCCCAGTACTGCCCGAGCGTGTTCCCACCAATCGGAAGCTTCCTGGGGGTGGTGCCCTTTCTCGCCAATGTCCACCTGGATCCCCTCGGATTGGGGGCGGTCAGGGCTGGTTACTAGGACCGGTAACCTTTGCTTCTTTTCTCCACAGGCGCCCAGTTCCCAGATGCCTACGGAAAGGAGGTGAGGTAACTGCGCTAGGGCTCCCTGACTCGCGGGTCTATGAAGGCACAAAGTCTGGGGACCATTGGGCAAGTGGGCGGGGAGGGGGAGGCGAGCCTCGGATCTCTAGAGCAGCAAAGGCCAAAAGCTCTGTAAGCCAAAGGCCTAGGAGCAAGCTGAGACTGCCCGGGTGGGGTGGGGGCACGAACTTTGGTCCCTGTATCATCAGGAGATCTCAGGCACCTGCACTGCCTGCTATATCCCTTCGTTTCTCTTTTTCTTACAGCTCTTTGACAAGGCCAACAAACACCACTTCTTCCACAGCCTGGCCCTGTTAGGGGTGTCCCATTGCAGAAAGCCCCTCTGGGTAATCTTCCCTGTGCCTAACCCCTCCTCTGGGTAATCTTTTCCTGTGCCTAACCATGACCAAGACCCACACCCTCCCTCTCAGCCTGCCCTGTTTTTACAATCCTGTTTTCTGTGCCGTGTCTCCTTCAGGCTGGATTACTGCTAGCTTCCGGAACGACCTTATTCTGCACCAGCTTTTACTACCAGGCTCTGAGTGGAGACCCCAGCATCCAGACTTTGGCCCCTGCGGGAGGGACCCTGCTGCTCTTGGGCTGGCTTGCCTTGGCTCTTTGAGCTTCCTTTTGCTTAATTACTGGGTTTTCTGGGCAGTTTTTAAAAAAACAGTTGGAGTAAGAAGAGGATTAAAAAGGAAAGGCAAATAAACTTTGGCGTCTTTGTTCATCTAACCTCTTGGAGGAGGAAGGGTGGGGATTCAACCTCTGAACTCCCTCCATTTCCTAAGACTTAATCAGTGAGCCTTAGGTCTGGGGATTCTGTCCACTTCAAGTTAACTTGTTATAATGTGCTTACCCTGGTGGGCATCAAAGTCATAAAGAATGCTTGAAATAATGCAGATTCCTACTGAAGCGCTCTTTTGGTCCTGAGAATCTGTATTTTAATAAGCTCATCTTGTGATTCTGATGCTCACTAGGTTTTTTATTTATTTAATTTATTTATTTAGTTACTATTCTTATTTTCAGATGGAGTCTCGCTCTGTTGCCCAGGCTGGAGTGCAGTGGTGCCATCTCGGCTCACTGCAACCTCCACCTCCCGGGTTCAAGTGATTCTCCTGCCTCCGCCTCCCAAATAGCTGAGATTACAGGTGCCCGCCACCACACCCGACTAATTTTTGTATTTTTAGTAGAGACAGTCTTCACCATGTTGGCCAGGCTGGTTTCGAACTCCTGACCTCAGGTGATCTGCCTGCCTCGGCCTCCCAAACTGCTGGGGTTACAGGCATGAGCCACCGAGCCTAGTCTGTTTTATTTTTATTTTATTGATTGATTGATTGATTGATTGAGACGGAGCTTTGCTCTTGTTGCCCAGGCTGTAGTGCAATGCTGCGATCTCGATCTCAGCTGACCACAACCTCCGCCTCCCAGGTTCAAGTGATTCTCCTGCCTCAGCCTCCCTAGTAGCTGGGATTACAGGCATGTGCCTCCACACCCGGCTAATTTTGTATTTTTAGTAGAGACGAGGTTTCTCCATGTTGGTCAGGCTGGTTTGGAACTCCCAACCTCAGGTGATCCAGCCACCTCAGTCTCCCAAAGTGCTGGGATTACTGGCGTAAGCCACCCTGCCCATCCTATTTTTATATTTATTTTTTTTTGAGGCAAAGTCTCACTGTTTCCCAGGGTGGAATGCAGTGGCATGAGCTTGGCTCATTGCAACCTTTGCCTCCTGGGTTCAAGTGATTCCCCTGCCTCAGCCTCTCGAGTAGCTGGGATTACAGGCATGTGCCACCACGCACAGCTAATTTTTGTATTTTTAGTAGAGATGGGGTTTCACCATAATGGCGAAGCTGGTCTTGAACTCCTGACCTCAAGCAATCTACCCACCTCGGGCTCCCAAAGTGTTGAGATTTTTTAAAATTACTATAGAGTCATGGTTTTCAGCCCTGTTGTTACAAAAATTTATCAAGCACCCACTTACTCTAGAAGTGAGGATTAAGGCAAGGCAGGATAGGAGTGTCATTAGTTACAAAATACTTTGGGGTTCAAAGCAGGGATAGATCATCATGTTTGGGGATCAGAAAATGTGTCACAATGCTTGAGATGATCCTTAAAGGAGCTCTATTGTGTGCAAAAAACAATGAACAAAGAACAAGATGGGGAGGAGGGGGGTTTGGAGAAATGGGAGTCTTCAGTGTGGGCTGAGTTTGAGTTAGGCAGGAAAGGAGTGAGAAAAGGTGCCAGGGCACGCTGGAGTGCAGTCACAGCATCTAGAGAACTGGGGCCAGGTGCCATGGCTCACCCCTGTATTCCCAGCACTTTGGGAGGCTGAGGTGGGCAGATCATGAGGTCAGGGGTTCGAGACCAGCCTGGCAAGCATGGTGAAACTCTGTCTCTAATAAAAATACAAAAATTAGCCAGGCATGGTGGCACACACTGGTAGTTCCAGCTATTCGGAAGACTGAGGCAGGAGAATCGCTTGAACCGGGAGGCAGAGGTTGCAGTGAGCTGAGATCACACCACTGCACTCCAGCCTGGGCAACAGAGTGGGACTCTGTCTAAAAAAAAAAAAAAACAACAGATGGCCGGTTGTGGTGGCTCACGCCTGTAATCCCAGCACTTTGGGAAACTGAGGCAGGTAGATCACCTGAGGAGTTTGAGACCAGCCTGGCCAACATGGTGAAATCCTGTCTCTACTAAAAAAAAAAAAAAAAAAAAAATTAGCCAGACATGGTGATGTGTGCCTGTAATCCCAGCTAGTTGGGAGGCTGAGGCTGGAGAATCTCTTGAACCTGAGAGGCAGAGGTTGCAGTAAGCCGAGAATGTGAGAATGTGCTATTGCACTTCAGCCTGGGCGGCTGAGCAATACTGTGTCTCAAATAAATAAATAAACAAACAAACAAAAAATTAGCCCGATGTGGCAGTTCACTCCTGTAATCCCAGCTACTCAGAAGGCTGAGGCAGGAGAACTGCTTGAACCCAGGAGGCAAAGATTGTGGTGAGCTGCGATTGTGCAACTGAACTCCAGCCTGGGCAACAGAGTGAGACTCAAAAAAAAAGAGAGAGAGAGATGAAATGGGGTCTCACCATGTTGGTTGCCTAGGCTAGTCTCAAACTGCTAGGCCCAAGCAATCCTCCTGCCTCAGCCTCCTACCCCGTTACTTGGGAGGCTAAAGTGGGAGGACAGCTACAGCCCAAGCATTCAAGACCGGCCCGGGCAACACAGTGAGATGCTGTCTCTAAAATAATTAAAATAATGCGATGGCATTTGCCTGTAGTCCCAGTGCTCGGGAGGCTGAGGCACGAGAATAGCTTGAGCCTAGGAGTTTTGTTTTTGTTTTTATTTGCGATGGCGTCTCTCTCTGTGGCCCAGGCTGGAGTGCAGTGGCATGATCTCAGCTCATTGCAGCCTCCGTCTCCCAAGTTCAAGCAATTCTCATGCCTCAGCCTCCTGAGTAGCTGGTCTTACAGGCATATGCCACCACGCCCAGCTAATTTTGTATTTTTAGTAGAGACGGGGTTTCTCCATGTTGGTCAAGCTAGTCGTGAACTCCCAACCTCAAGTGATCCACCTCGGCCTCCCAAATTGCTGGGATTACAGGCGTGAGCCACTGCTCCCAGTCATGCTTGGCTAATTTTTAATTTTTTTGTAGAGATGGGGTCTCGCTGGGCACAGTGGCTCATGCCTGTAATCTCAGCACTTTGGGAGGCCAAGGCGGGTGGATCACGAGGTCAGGAGTTCGAGACCAGCCTGGCCAGCATGGTGAAACCTCCTATCTACTAAAAATACAAAAATTAGCTGATCATGGTGGCATGCACCTGTAGTCCCAACTACTCGGGAGGCTGAGGCAGAAGAATTGCTTAAACCCAGGAGGCAGAGGTTGCAGTGAGCTGAGATTGCACCACTACACTCCAGCCTGGGCGACTAAGTGATACTCCATCTCAAAAAAAAAAAGATGGAATGGGGTTTCACCATGTTGATTGCCTAGGCTAGTCTTGAACTGCTAGGCTCAAGCAATCCTCCTGCTTCAGCCTCCTATCCAGTTACTTGGGAGGCTAAAGTGAGAGGACAGCTACAGCCCAGGCATTCAAGACCAGCCCAGGCAACATAGTGAGATGCTATCTCTAAAAAATAAAATTAATGTGGTAGCATTTGCCTATAGTCAGTGCTTGGGAGGCTGAGGCACGAGGATAGCTTGAGCCTAGGAGTTTTGATTTTGTTTTGTTTTTGTTTGAGACAGAGTCTCACTCTGTTGCCCAGGCTGGAGTGCAGTGGTGCAATCTCAGCTCACTGCAGCCTCTGCCTCCCAGGTTCAAGCAATTCTCATGCTTCAGCCTCCTCAGCTGGGATTACAGGCACCCACCACCACGTCCGGCTAACTTTTGTATTTTTAGTAGAGATGTGGTTTCACCATGTTGGCCAGGCTGGTCTCAAACTCCTGACCTCAAGTGATCCACCTGCCTTAGCCTCCCAAAGTGCTGGGATTACAGATGTGAGCCACTTCTCCCGGCATGGACAGTATTTATTAAACCAGTGTTGATGATGTGTCGGACACATTACAAGGAAGATCAGCCATGAGCGAGGCAGATACCATCCCCTCCCTCAGGGAGTTTCTCATCTAGTAGTGGAGATGGACCTTAAATAAATAAGCACATATATCATTGCAAGTTGTGTTGCGTGCTTAAAGGAAAAGAACAGAGAGAACCCTGCGCGATGGCTCAAGCCTGTGATCCCAACATTCTGCGAGGCCAAGGCAGGAACACTGCTTGAGCCCAGGAGTTTGAGACCAGCCTGGACTACATAAGGAGACCCCTCTCTTTATTAAAAAATAGCCAGGTGTAGTGGCCTGTGGCTATAGTCCCAGCTACTCTGGAGGCTGAGTTGGGAGGAACACAGGCCTGGTTCCTGACTTTTTTTTTTTGTGAGACGGAGTTTCGCTCTTGTTGCCCAGGCTGGAGTGCAGTGGCGCAATCACGGCTCACGGCAACCTCCGCCTCCTAGGTTCAAGCTATTCTTCTGCCTTAGCCTCCCGAGTAGCTGGGATAACAGGCATGTGCCACCAAGCCTGGCTAATTTTGTATATTTAGTAGAGATGGGGTTTTTCCATGTTGGTCAGGCTGGTCTCGAACTCCCAACCTCAGGTGATCCACCCACCTCGACCTCCCAAAGTGCTGGGATTACAGGCGTGAGCCACCATGCCCTGCCTGACTAATCTTTAAAATGAAGAAATATTGTGATCTATAAGTGTACCCTCAATTATGCCACCTCCTTGTATATAAATGCTTCAGTGGCTCCCCATTCCCCTCAGAAGACAGTCCAGCATCTCAGCACAAGGCCCTCCACCATTTGGCCCTGTCCTTGTCTCTCTGCTGACCTTCTCCCAATCCTCAGGCCAGCCCCTAGGAATTCTTCAGGTCTCTAATACTCTCTGTTGCTTCAGGGAAGCCTTGAAAGCTGCTGTTACAGGATTCAGGAGCTGAGTAGACCCCAGTGTTGGTGATTGGAATTCTGGAATTAAAAGTATGCAGATTGTATTTAGAGATACGGAATGAGATGAAATTACCTAAAATCTTCTCATATAGAGAAAGAATCTGCACACTTTTAAAAATGCATACCTTTAGGCCGGGCGCAGTGGCTCATGCCTGTAGTCCCAGCACCTGTAATCCTGGGAGGCAAAAGCAGGTGGATAACATGAGCTGAGGAGTTCCAGACCAGCCTGGCCAACATGGCAAAACCCTGTCTCTACTAAAAATACAAAAATTAGCCAGCGAGATGGTGCGTGCCTCTAATCCCAGCTACTTGGGTGGCTGAGGCATAAGGATCACTTGAACCCAGGAGGCGGAGGTGGCAGTGAGCCGAGATCGTGTCAGTGCCCTCCAGCCTGGGTGACAAAGCAAGACCCTGTCTCAGAAAATAAAAATAAAAAATAAAATGCATACCTTCGGAAAAATTAAGTATGCCCTCAAAATATTATACAGATTGTACTTCATAAAGCATACACAAAAACAGAAATTAAAAATGAAGACAGCTGGGTGCGGTGGTGTGTGCCTGTAGTCCCACCTCCTCAGGAGGCTGAGGCAGAAGGACCGCTTGAGGCTAGGAGTTTGATACAAGTGTGCTAAGATCAAGCCTGTGAATAGCCACTGTACTCCAGCCTGGGCAACATAGCAAGACCCCATTTCAAAAAAAAGAAATGAGTGACTTAAACTTTTCAATGACTTACTTACTATTGTATTGCAAATAGATTCCAAGTGCCATCCCACTGCCTGAAAGGCCTGCACTGGCCATCTGGGCCTTGTGACTCTTCGTCACTACGTGGCATCCGCATTGCCAACCCACCACATTTTCTTCTGCCTCAAGATTTTGAGCAGCTCTTTTCAGCCTGTTTTGCCAGTTATTCTTTGTGCCTAGAATACACTTCTCCACTTCATGCATGGTTAGTTCAGCTTCAATAGGATCACCTTGGTGAGGCCTTCCAAATCTAAAGAGGGGGCACCCTCCACCATCCAGCTGTTCACTGCCTCTGTTCTTTTTCGTTTTCTTTGAGACAGGGTCTCATGTTATGACCCAGTTGGAGTGCAGTGGTGCCATAAGAACCCGCTGCAGTCTCTATTTCCCCAGCTCAAGCAATTCTCGCACCTCGGCCTCCTGAGTAGCTGGTACTACAGGTGTGCGCTACCATGCCCGGCTAATACTTAAATTATTTTGTAGAGATGGGGTCTCACCAGGCACGGTGGCTCACACCTGTAATCCCAACACTTTGGGAGGCTCAGGCGGGCAGATCACAAGGTAAGGAGTTCGAGACCAGCCTGGCCAGCATGCTGAAACCCTGTCGCTACTAAAAATACAAAAATCAGCCGGGCATGGTGGTGTGCACCTGTGGTTCCAGCTACTCAGGAGGCTGAGGCAGAAAAGTTGCTTGAACCCAGGAGGCAGAGGTTGCAGTGAGCCGAGATCACACCACTGCACTGCAGTGTGGGCGACACAGCGAGACTCCATCTCAAAAACAAAAAATAGATGAGATGCGATCTCACCATGTTGGTTGCCTAGGCTAGTCTCAAACTGCTAGGCCCAAGCAATCCTCCTGCCTCAGCCTCCTACCCCGTTACTTGGGAGGCTAAAGTGGGAGGACAGCTACAGCCCAACATTCAAGACCGGCCCGGGCAACACAGTGAGATGTTGTCTCTAAAATAATTAAAATAATGTGATGGCATTTGCCTGTAGTCCCAGTGCTCGGGAGGCTGAGGCATGAGAATAACTTGAGCCTAGGAGTTTTGTTTTTGTTTTTGTTTGAGACGGAGTCTTGCTCTGTTGCCCAGGCTGGAGTGCAGTGTTGCGATCTCAGCAAACTGTAGCCTCTGCCTCCCAGGTGATTCCCAAGTGATTCTCATGACTCAGCCTCCCAAGTAGCTGGTCTTACAGGCATGTGCCACCACGCCCGGGTAATTTTTTTGTGGAGATGGGGTTTCACTGTGTTGGGCAAGCTGGTCTCAAACTCCTGACCTTCAGTAATCTGACTGCCTCAGCCTCTCAAAGTGCTGGGATTAGAGTTGTGAGCCACTGTGCCCGGCCAAGCCTAGGAGCTTGAGGCTGCAGTGATCTCTGATGGTACCATTGCACTCCAGCCTGAGTGACAGAGTGAGACCTGTCTCCGAGATGAATAAATAGGCTGGGTGTAATGGCTTACACCTGTAATCCCAGCACTTTGGGAGGCTGAGGCAGGTGGATCACTGGAGCCCAGGAGTTCAAGACCAGCCTGCAAAACATGGCCAAACCTCATCTCTACAAAAAATACAAAAATTAGCTGGGTCTGGTGGCACACACCTGTCTTCCCAGCTACTCAGGAGGCTGAGGTGGGAGGATGCCTTGATCCTGGGAAGCAGAAGCTATGAGTGGAGATGATGCCACTGCACTCTAGCCTGGGCAACAGACCAAGACCCTGTCTCAGTAAATAAATAAATAAATAAATAAGGCCTCAGAGGGGAACTCCAGAGTGGCCGAAAGGGGCTAGGTACGGTGGCTCACACCTGTAATCCCAGCACGTTGGGAGGCCAAGGTGGGAGGATCACTTGAGACCAAGAGTTTGAGACCAGCCTGGCCAACAACCCCTTTTCCACTAAAAATACAAAAATGAGCCAGGCATGGTGGCAGTAGTCCCAGCTGCTTGGGCGGCTGAGGCAGAAGAATTGCTTGAGTCTGGGAGGTAGAGGTTGTAGTGAGCCAAGATCACACCACTGCACTCCAGCCTCGCTGACAGAGCGAGATTAAAACAGAAAAACCAGAGTGACCTAAAGGTCTAGTGGCAGAGCCAAGGCTGGGTCCCCAGGCTCCTACCTTCCAGTCCAGTGCTCTGACTTCGTTTCCATCCTTCATCTCAGAGGGCATCTTCATCTGGCCTCCTGTGATCTCTCTGACCTTCCCCTCATTAACTCCATTCCAGCCTTGTGGGTCTTCTGCCTCAGGACCTTTGTCCCTGCTGTTCCCTCTGCCTGAAACACTTAACCAGTCATCTGCACAGCTCGGTCCCTCACCTCCTTTAGGTTCTTGCTCAACTATTGCCTTCTTGGTGATGCCTTCCTAGCCTGCCCTATTTTATTTATTTATTTTGAGATGGAGTCTTGCTCTTGTTGCTCAGGCTGGAGTGCAATGGCACGATCTCAGCTCACTGCAACCTGCGCCTCCCGGGTTCAAGAGATTCTCCTGCCTCAGCCTCCAGAGTAGCTGACACTACAGGCGCCCGCCACCAGACCTGGCTAATTTTTGTATTTATTATTTTTTTATTTTTATTATTTTTGAGACAGAGTTTTGCTCTTGTTGCCCAGGCTGGAGTGCAATGGCGAGATCTCGGCTCACCACAACCTCCACCTCCTGGGTTCAAGTGATTCTCCTGCCTCAGCTTCCCAAGTAGCTGGGATTACAGGCATGCGCCACTATGCCCGGCTAATTTTGTATTTTCAGTAGAGACGGGATTTATCCGTGTTGGTCAGGCTGGTCTCAAACTCCAGACCTCAGGTGATCTGCCTGCCTGGGCCTCCCAAAGTACTGGGATTACAGGCGTCAGCCACTGCGTTCTGTCACGATCTTTCTAAAACACGCATGACCTTCCCTGTCCCAAAAATGTCTCGGTGGGTTTCTTGCTGCCCGTGGAGCCAAATCCCAGCTTCCACATGGCTCCCCGTGTCCGTGGACTGCACTCTCTCTCTAAACTCATCTCTTGCCCAAGGCCAGGACTGGCCCTGGCTCAGGATCCAGTCGAAGAGACTCGTCTCGGGGTTCTTTTCTGACCGCGCTTCCTTCTCTGGCCCCCTGGGCGCCCTGAGCACACTCACTGACATCGTTTGGCGGCCTGTCACCCGCGTGGCTGGGGCACCTGCAGAAAGTGCTGTCGCTGCGAGGTGCCCGTGTGGGTCACCGCTGCGCCTGGGAGGGAAGAGGGCGAGATCGCCCCTGGGAGGCAGACAGGGAGCCAGGAGCCAGTCCTGGAAGCCAAGGAGTGAGAGTGAAGGGTGTTTCGCTGCGTCAGCGTGGCCCGACCGCCCTTGGGAGGAGGAGCCCAGGGGCCAGCGCGGCGCGAGCCACCCTCGCCTCCCACCAAGGGCGCTGAGCGAGCACGCACGCCCGCCGGCCCGGCGGGGTTAACGGGGCCCCGGCCCAGCCGCCGCCCTCTGCAGGCGCTCCTACTCTCCCGGCTTCTGCGGTCCGAGCGGAAGGGGCGGGAACGCCGGCGACGCCGAAGAACGAAGCACAAGCTCGGCTTCCCTGGGCAGCTGGCGGCCTCCTTCCTCTCGACGCAGACGCGCTGCCCAGGACGGGGCGGGCCCGGCGGGTCGCGGGGCGGGGCCAGGGTCCGAACCCGGGCCCGCCTCCGCCTCCGCCAGCGCTGGTGAGCTGCCGAGTGCTAGGCACCGGCCTGTTCTGGGGGCTCCAGGTGAGCGGGGGCATAGAGAGATCAGGGAGACCGTCCTCGAGGTGGGGCCGTCGGTCTGATCGCAGGTCCATCTGTCCTGCCGTCCGCCCACAGCCGCCTCCACAGAATGGGAGAACAAAGGGAGGGGGCGGTTCTGGGGCCCCCTAGGGAATCCAGGGTCCCAGGTACCCAGCCCCGGCCACTGACACTTTGGGTTTCTCCCCGAGTCAGAGGCGCCGCCCTAGAGATCCTGGGCCAGCGCCGGGCGCAGCTGCCTCTCCGCGTTTGCCTGTCCGTCTTTGTGTCTGTCTCTGTGTCTGTCTGGCTGTCTCCGAGTTTGCCTTCGCTTCCAGAACTAAGCCACCCAGACACCAACATCCCGAAAACCCCAACCTTCTCCCATGGCAGGTAAGTGCGCGCAAGGCCAGGGGTCTCCGTTATCCCCCCACGGACTTGGGAGCCGGGTGCGAACACATCCTCCCGGAATGTGCTCGGACTGGCTGGGTGGGGCCCCTCCCTTCCCTCCCTTCCTTCCGGGGAACCTCCACCCTGCTCCCCTGCCCCATCTTTCTCTGCCTCTTCCCCCCACGTTTCCCCCGAAGCCTCGGGGCCCATGGGCTGAGGAATAAGGCGATGAGGCCTCGGAGCCCTTTCTAATTTATCCTTCCCCCACCCCTTTACAGGCTACTTGCCCCCCAAAGGCTACGCCCCTTCGCCCCCACCTCCCTACCCTGTGACCACTGGGTACCCAGAGCCGGCGCTACATCCTGGGCCTGGGCAGGCGCCAGTGCCCGCCCAGGTACCTGCCCCAGCTCCCGGCTTCGCCCTCTTCCCCTCGCCCGGCCCCGTAGCCTCGGGATCTGCTGCCCCCTTCTTGCCAGTGCCAGGGGTGCCTTCTGGCCTCGAATTCCTGGTGCAGGTGAGTGGGAGGGAGCGACGGAGGGAGGGAGCGAGGGAGGGAAGGAGGATGACTGGGAGGGGACCTGGGCGTCCAGATGGGCCGGCTGATGTGCGCACCGCCCTTCTCTTCCAGATTGATCAGATTTTGATTCATCAGAAAGCTGAGCGAGTGGAAAGTAAGTGGAAGGAGTAGGAGGTTGGACCTCGTGATGGTGGCCGGGATGGTGGGCTCCTGGCGCGCGAGGCTCTATAAGTCTCCCCGTGTCACCCCTGGCAGCGTTCCTAGGCTGGGAGACCTGTAACCGGTATGAACTGCGCTCTGGGGCCGGGCAGCCCCTGGGTCAGGCGGCCGAGGAGAGCAACTGCTGCGCCCGTCTGTGCTGTGGTGCCCGCCGGCCGCTGCGTGTCCGCCTGGCGGACTCCGGGGACCGCGAGGTGCTGCGTTTGCTCCGCCCGCTGCACTGTGGCTGCAGCTGCTGCCCCTGTGGCCTCCAGGAGGTGGGCGGGAGGGATGGGGCCGGGAGGGCGGGCCTTGGTGTGGCGGGCCAATGATGAGATCCGCCTGAGATAAGACCTGGCTCCGGTGGGAGTGGGCAGGTGGGGATGGGAGGTTGAGTGAGAGGGCCAAGTAGACAGATGATAGAGCTGGATGATAGAGACCCTGCCTCAGCAGCGATCCTGTCTGCTTCCCGCTCCAGATGGAAGTCCAGGCTCCACCAGGCACCACTATAGGCCACGTGGTACAGACCTGGCATCCCTTCCTCCCCAAGTTCTCCATCCAGGACGCCGATCGCCAGACAGTCTTGCGAGTGGTGGGGCCCTGCTGGACCTGTGGCTGTGGCACAGACACCAACTTTGAGGTATCAGGGATACCTAGAGATTCTTGGGAACTTCCTAAACCAAGATGACACCTCCATGAGGCAGGATGGTTAACACTAAGGTCAAGACCCTGAGCTCATCAATCCAAATCCACTGTCACTCCTACCACATTTCCAGCATTCCTCCATTTGGAAATAGGATGGCCCCGTGCTCTTACAAAAGCATAACAAGGAGGATTTCATCTTAAGGAGCAATGCTGATTATTACACATGGCCCTGAGATGGGCAGAAAAAAAATCTAACACCAGGCTGGATTTAGGGTGAATGATGATTAAGTCTGCGTGGGCTGGGCCCATGTGGCTGCTGTGTATGAGTTCGTCAGCCCAGGCCCTGGAGCAAGCACGATTTCTTTTTCTTTCTTTGCTTTTTTTTTTTTTTTTTTTGAGACAGAGTTTCATTCTTGTTGCCCAGGCTGGAGTACAATGGGGCAATATTGGCTCACTGCAATCTCCGCTTCCTGGGTTCCAGTGATTCTCCTGCCTCAGCCTCCTGAGTAGCTGGGATTAACAATGGGGCAATATTGGCTCACTGCAACCTCCGCTTCCTGGGTTCCAGTGATTCTCCTGCCTCAGCCTCCTGAGTAGCTGGGATTACAGGCACCTGCCACCATACCCAACTAATTTTTGTATTTTTAGTAGAGATGGGGTTTTTACCATGTTGGCCAGGCTGGTCTCGAACTCCTAACCTCAGATGATCCACCGACCTCGGCCTCCCAAAGTGCGAGGATTACAGGCATGAGCCGCAACACCCAGCCACAAGCACAGTTTTATCATGTTAACATCCTGTGGCTTGCCCTGCTAAAGTAGAATCCAAATGGCCCTTCCATTCTGAAATCCAGGTCTGTCCTTCTCACTATGCATCCCTGTCACCAACCTGGAACTGGAGATCCCAAGTGGTGAGAATTTCAGAGTGAGGCCTTGGGAAGCACCTTGGTTTCTAGAAGACAGAGGCATTCCACAGATCCTTGAGTTCTTTTTTCTTTTTTCTTTTTTTTTTTTGAGATGGAGTCTCGCTCTGTCACCCAGGCTAGAGTGCAGTGGCACAATCTTGGCTCACTGCAATCTCCGCCTCCCAGGTTCAAGCAATTCTCCTGCCTTAACCTCCCAAGTAGCTGGGATTATAGACGTGCGCCACAACGCCTGGCTAATTTATTTTTATTTTTATTTTTAGTAGAGACAGGGTTTCACCATGCTGGCCAGGCTGGTCTCGAACTCCTGACCTCGTGATCTGCCCGTCTCGGCCTCCCAAAGTGCTGGGATTACAGGCATGAGCCACTGTACCTGGCCTGAGCTTTGAGTTCTTTAAAGGATACTTCCTTGTGCAGGTAAGGGAGAAACAATAGGTATAATCTAGTAGACTTTCCAACGCTTCTAATGAGGTACCTACCTAAGGCTACTTTGAAAAAATGAGTCACCTTGATAGCCAAAGGGAGATTCTGTGATGGGAACCAGTTGGGAATAAGAACTAATAACTGCGTGATCTCTGGGTGGGAATTTATAGGCTGTAGGGTTCTCATAGGGCCAGTGTCCCTTTCACATAATTATAAACGGTCCATACTTGCGGCTGCACCCTTAGGACCATGGCAGGAAATGCCCCAGAGCTATAGGACAGTGCGGGAAGGGGATGGCAATGACACAAAAGGAAATCACTCCAGTTGTAATCACTGGAGAATGAGCACCGGAAAAGGACCAGGAAGTCATGGGCAGTAACTACCCATGTCGGCAGGGCCTATTGCTGTGTGGCTCAGAGAAGCCAGTGGAAACTGTGGTCCTCAAAGACTACTGACTGCTGCCACTCCCCACAGTAGAAAGGCATGTATCCCCTCTAGATGAGGCTCTCATGCAGTGCTGGACAAGGCCCTCCCCTAGTTTGCAGATTAGAGAGAAGGCACTTTTTGGGATAGACATAGCCTTCTAGGAGCCTTCTTGGCTGGTGAAGTACAGCCAGGATTCAGGTAGCTTTCCTTGCCCTTTTGGCCAGGGTACTTTGTGCAGGACACAAACTGTGCCAATTGTGGGTGGCAGGGGCATTGGGAACCAAAGCAGTTAGCAAACAGCTATACCCTAACGGGGTTGGATGAGATCATGCTTCCATTTCTCCCACCACTGATATTCAGTTAGGTCATGCATCACCTTTGGATAGCAGCAGATCTGAGTCTGAATCCTGATTTTGGTTAGAGACTCACAGTGTGATCTACAGTGCCTCAGTTTCCCCAGCTGTCATACTCGGTGATGGGAACCAGTTGGGAAAGCGATCACCGGGTGACCTCTAGAAGAGAAGGTTCACTGAGTGTAGAGCCTGTAAATTCATACATGCGACTGTGGGAGTGAGGCCCCAGGCAGGTGAGACTGGCTGCCTACTCCTCAGTTGGCTCGTTCCTCCCTCCCTGCTGACAGGTGAAGACACGGGATGAATCCCGCAGTGTGGGCCGCATCAGCAAGCAGTGGGGGGGCCTGGTCCGAGAAGCCCTCACAGATGCGGATGACTTTGGCCTACAGTTCCCACTGGACTTGGATGTGAGGGTGAAGGCTGTGCTGCTGGGAGCCACATTCCTCATTGTGAGTTGGCTGCCCCTGCCCCCACCTCCTGCCTGTCCTTTGCCATCACTTGAAGCTTTATGAATTTCCTGGCCTCTTGCTAGGGGAAGGTCAGGGATAGATGTTGGAGGGGGGTCGAGGTTCCAGAGCTGGCCTGTCACAGCCAAGCTGGGCTGGCTCTGCCGGATCTCCTGTTGACAGTGGCCTCCTCTTAGGACTACATGTTCTTCGAGAAGCGAGGAGGCGCTGGGCCCTCTGCCATCACCAGTTAGAGGCCACCATGGTGTGAGGAGACCATCGCCTCAGCCAGAACTCCAGATGGTCGCCTGCCCTGGCCTTCCTCTGGGCAGCCCCTTTCCTCCATGTACACTGCAGGGGACAGAAGGTGGCCCCCATCCCTACCCTACTCCCTGGACTCCTACCCCTGTGGTCCCCAAGGAGGGGCAGCCCTCCTCCTGCTACCTCCCACCACTGTCCCAGCAGTCCCTCGGCACACAGGCATAACAGCTTTCAAACTTTCCCTACGTACTCCCTCCCACCCCCTTTCAGGGCCTCTGCTCCAAAGGAGGCCTCTGGAATCCAGGACTCTGGGGTTTTATAAGAGGGCTGGGGTGCGGAAGGGCAAGCTGCACCAAAGATGGTGGACATAGCCACCCCCACCCCCGCATCTGCTCAGCCGATTAGTTCAGCCTCAGACCATGGCACTCGATGGGGTCTCCACCTCCCCAACAATAGCTGCAGGGGGACCCCAGTGCCAACTTCCTCCCCCACTAGGGCCCTGCCCTCAGCTGGTGCTTGCTGCGCTTCCTGTGCCTTATTTAACCGCCCTTCCTACCCTTGCCCTAGGAAAAAGGCTGCATCTTTATATGTTACATTCATATAAACTTTGTAACTTTTTGGACATTGGAAGATGTATGTAATAGGGGAGGGTAGAAGGAGTTGGTGCCAGGAAAAACAAAGGGGAATGTGAGGGCTGGGGCAGGGCTGGCCCATCTCATGATCCATACTACCAGCATCAAATGTCCTGGAGCGCAAGAGATCAGTCGTCATCACCCATCATGGCCTTGGACCAAACGAAGAGAGTTTGGGCCTCATACCCCAAGTCAATATGGCGGCTTCCATTATCCAAGATGGCTGCCCTGCAGTCTAGTGCGGTAGCTGATGGCAGTTCAGGATGGCTGTTCACATGGTCCAGTGTGGCCCCTTGATCATCCTCTCTAGCAAGTAGAAGCTTCCTCTGGATATGATGTATAGCAGCTCTTTTCCTCCAAGTTGTCTTCTTGTTTGAAAATGTAGTCAGCAGGCTAGATCCTTCTTGGCCCAGCCAAAGGAGCTTCAGCCTTCAGAGGCCAAGGAGCATGGGAGTGAGGAGACATTTGCCAGTGCCCAACCCTGGGCTCCTCCTCCACATGCCTATAGCAGGTGGGATCTCCCCAGGTAGAAAGTCTACCCCCGTCAGGACCTTGTTCTGGTTCTGCTTGGTCCCACGTGGCCAGACCCTCAGAGGCCTAGGCTTTTCATGCTGGTGTCCATGCCCACAGAAGCGAGCTCAGGGCCTAGCCAGGACATAGCGACTGGCAGCTGAGAGGTCCCACTGGTAATGCTCCAGGATGCGCCGGCAGTCAGCCCTGGATCGGCTACTCAGGTGGAAGAGCTGGTCTACCTGTGGAAGCAGGAGGGTGGGCTGCCGCTGACTGCCAGGTGGCATGGGCAGGAGAGAAGGGACCCCGAGAGAAGTGACTGGCTTTTTTTTTTTTTAAGGCTCAGTTTCAGTCTTGTCCGCCAGGGTGGAGTACAATGGTGTGATTTGGACTCACTGCAACCTCTGCCTCCCAGGTTCAAGTGATTCTCCTGCCTCAGCCTCCTGAGTAGCTGGGATTACAGGCGCCCGGCTAATTTTTTGTATTTTCAGTAGAGACAGGGTTTCACCATATTGGCCAGGCTGATCTTGAACTCCTGACTCAGGTGATCCACCTGCCGAGGCCTCCCAAAGTGCTGGGATTACAGGCGTGCGCCCCCACACCTAGCGGGGGCTGGCTTTACCTTGAGGTTCCGGATGGCTGAAACCACATCTCCCCCGGTGGCTCCCAGTGCTGCCTGGCACTCCTGGTGGGTGACTCCATGCACACTCAGTTCCACCTGTGACAGACGAAGCCTCACTCAGGCCCCTGCCCCTGCCTGTAGCCCCTTCTGGACACCAGGGCATTTCAGTGAGACCTCACCTCCATAATCTTCCTCTGCAACTCAGGATCGGGCAAGAGGCCTCCAGAGAGGACAGCAGCTTTGCTAGCTCCAGGCGCTCCCATGGGGTCATTGTGTGGGGGTTTTCTTTTGGGCCAGGGAAGCCGCTCCCTAGGGGGCTGGCTGGGCTGAGGAGAGCTAGAGGATAAAGGTGGGCGTGGAGGCAGACCTGGGGGTCTCTGGGGTACAGCTCTGGCTTGTCGAATTTCAGGGGGGCTTGAACCACCCCCTGTGGGGCGAGGACCCAGGGACAGAACTGACTCCAGACTCCTGGAAATGCCTGCACAGTTGAGAAAGAAACAACTTGATCTCGGCTTGCTGCAGCCTCCGCCTCCCGGGCTCAAGTGATCCTCCCACCTCAGCCTCCTGAGTAGCTGGGTCCACAGGTGCCTGCCACCACGCCTGGCTAATTTTTGCATTTTTGTAGAGATGGAGTTTTGCCATGTTGCCCAGGCTAGTCTCCAATTCCTGGACTCAAGCCATCCGCCCACCTTGGCCTCCCAAAGGGCTGGGATTACAGGCATGAGCCACCGCGCCCAGCCTACTCTCTGTCTTCATCTGTGCTGGGCTGGATGGTTTCGCAAGCATTTGCAGACGAGCTAGCCAGCCCTGTCCTTGAGTGGTTCATGTGTCAGATAGGACAATAAGACAGAGGTGCAAATGGACACCAAGGCCTAGGCGGAGGGCCCAGAGTGTGGAGGTGTTCTTCAGTAGGAAAAGCAAGAGGGCTTCCTATCTTTGAAGATTTCACGGTCCAGCTAGGATGCCAGCAGACAGAATTCAGAGGAAGGAAATAATAGATGCAAAGGCACGGATTCAGGGCAGGGGGTCAGGATTGAAGGGCTGGTTTGATCTTCTCAGAGACCCTGGAGTCCCACCACACCCACCTTTCATCCTGTCAAGGGGCACATTTCTTCTCTGGCCCCGTGCTGGAGGCACAGAGCAAAGATCTGCCTTCTTTCTGTCTCTGTTGGAGAGCGATCCAGTTCATCCTCCACACCAACCCTCCCCATCCCACAGATCCCTTCCCCGCTACCAAAAAAACTCACGGGGGAACCCAGGAGACCCAGGGCCCAGGGGGGAGGCTGCAGCTTCACTCTGGTCCTGTCCCCAAGCTTCCCTTCCAGAGAAGTCCCTAGACTTTGTCAGTTCTCCCAGCCCACCCCTGTCCCCCACCCTTTCAGGTCCTTACCCATCTATGCTTCCTGGGTGTTGATCTCCCCGGACAGGGGTGCCTCTGTGGACTGGATGGGTGGCTGGCAAGCCCCCCACATCTGCCAGAGTCACTGCGGAGGCTGGGAAGCTGCCCACTTTGAAGGTGCGACCATTCTGGCCCTTCCAGATTGTGGAGTCAGGGCTGTGGAAAGAGGAGCTGGTAAATAGGATGGGAACAGGGGCAGGAGTTAGGGCTGGGCCCTGGCCCACATTCAGCTCACTAGGCTATGTGCCTTGGAGCTTCGTCTGCCTGGAGGAAGGGAAGCCTTTTCCCTAATGCGATAGGGCTCTATGGGCCAGTGGTGGCTCCAGCAGGGAGGCCAGGACCATGCTGGAGCATTCAGGGCCCAGTGGGGAGAGGAGAAGAGACAGAAGATCAGGGTTCAAGGAGTTGGAGAGAAGCAGAGATGGGATCGGGAATCAGGAAGGTTGGGAGGGTATCCTGGGGATGCTTGGGAGGCATGGGGCTGTCACCTGCCCTCGATGACTGTGATAGGGTCACCAGGCTCCATCCTCAGGGCGCCTGGCTCTGTGACATCCCTCACACAGCATCCTTCTGAAGGCCAGGCCTGTGGAGACAGGAGGAAAGGGTGGCTGGGCTTGTGGCCTGAGTCAGAAAGGTAATAATGGGAGCAGGAAGAAAGAAGAGCCCCGCTCTGCATGTCGCCTGTGCTGGGCCCAGGGTGGGACTCTCCCTTTCCCCCAGTTGTAATTCAGACCTGGATCCCATGACAAACAGGTCAGGGCTCAGGGAGCAAGAGAGGAGGGCCCTGGCTCTACCTAGGGGGACTGACAGAAGCGTCACCCCGTACTCTGCTTTCACTCCACATCCAGGCCGGTCAGATTCCTCCCAAGCCCCTCTGGGAAATTTCCACTCCTCTGCAGCCCCACTGCCTCTACCCTCATCCAGACCTCCTCATCTTGCTCTGTTTCACAGCCACTGTTGCCTACCTGGTCTCCCATCCTCGTCATCAGCCCTCTAATCCATTCCTGCACCACCCAGAGTGTTGTAATTGGCAGAGCGGCTTGTCACTGCCCTGCTCAGTAGGCTTCCATGGCTCCCAGTGCCTTCAGAGTAAAGACTAAACAGCAGTAGACTCTGTAGCAACTTAGGGAACAGCTCTGAAGTCAAATCGACGGGCTCAAATCCCAACTCCTCCATGTATTGTGTGACTTTAGGCAAGTCACTTAAACAGTCAGTGCCTCAACTGCCCATCAGTAACACGGAGATAATAACCTCATCCAGGCCGGGCACAGTGGCTCATGCCTGTAATCCCAACACTTTGGGAGGCTGGGGCGGGTGGATCATTTGAGGTCAGGAGTTCGAGACCAGCCTGGCCAACATGGTGAAACCCCATCTCTCCTAAAAATACAAAAATTAGCCGGGTGTGGTGGCGGGTGCCTGTAATCCCAGCTACTCAGGAGGCTGAGGCAGGAGAATCGCTTGAACCCGGGAGGTGGAGGTTGCAGTGAGCTGAGATCCCACCACTGCACTTCAGCTAGGGCGACAAAGTGAGACTCTGTCTCAGTAATAATAATAATAACCTCATCCAGTGGTTGAGGGAACTAAATGAGTGAATCTGCATAGCGCCCATGGAGAGCAGACAGTGCAGCGTCTCGCTGCAGGTCAATTGCTCTACACGTTAGCTTAACACGCCTTGCAAAGTCCTCCATGACACAGCTCCTGCTCACTCTGTGGCCTCATTACTTCTATTTCCCTCTCCCACGCGGAACGTTTCTCTTCCTCTGCCTGTCAACACCCACTGCAACTGACTGCTGTCTCCTCTATGGCCCTTTTCTGGCCCAGACACAGACCCCAGCCTTTCAGCCTCCATCTGTGTAGCCTCAAGCTGCCTCCCCCGGATTCTGAGCTCCCTGCAGGTAGGGACTGCATCTGTTTTGCTCAGAGCTGAGTCCTGGAGCCCAGCACAAGCATCTGGATATGTCAGTCTTTGCATGGCACTCTGGAAGGGCGAATGAGGGAAGAGAGACTGTGTATCTGGTGAGGGAGGGGGTCCCCACCTCTTGCAGCAGGCCTTCCAGGTGAGTAAAGCTAGGCCGGTCAGCAGGGTGGGGGGCCCAGCAGCGCAAGGCGAGGGAGTAGAGGGTCTTGGAGCAGAGGGGGGGCCTAGGCAGCCGGGCTCTGTCCTCCAGCCGCTGCAGGATGAGGTACGGTGGGACCCCGGCCCAGGGTTCCTCGCCCCCAGAGAACATCTCCCACAGCGTCACCCCAAACATCCACACATCCGAGGCAGACGAGAAGGCTCCGTGGCGCAGGCTCTCTGGGGCACACCTGCAGAAGGAAGTGGAGCTGAAGGGGGCCGGACACGTGCTCCTTGGCGCTCACCCTCCACGGAGCACCCCAGAGTGTGCCCATCGTCCACGGAAGTCCCCTTTTCCAAGAAGGATAACCCCTCTTGTCCCAGCCTGCCTCAGAAACCCGGCCCCCTCCGATCTCCCTCGGCTGCTGCCCTCTGCATCCGCCCCGCTGGGAGCCCGACCACCCCCGCGGCCCGCGCTCACCAGGCGTAGGGGATGGGGCGGGGCCCGCCCATGACGTAGCGGCCCCGGGCGCCGCTCAGAGGCCGCACCAGCCCGAAGTCCGCCACCTTGATGGTGCGCGCTGATGCCAGCAGAAGGTTGCGCGTAGCGAGGTCTCGGTGCACTAGCCCGCGGGCCCCCAGGTAGGCCATGGCCCCCGCCAGCTGCCGCAGGAAGAGGAAGAGCAGGGCCACAGGCAGTGGGGGTGTCGGGGCCGGGGCCGTTAGGCGCGCGTGCAGGGAGCCCAATGGCGCCAGCTCCATCACCTGCGGGAGGGAGCACCGTGCCGCGTGAGCCGGACCCACAGGATTCTGGCCGCCCACGCTCGTGCCGCACGGCTCTCGGGGAAGCAGCGGCTGGACCTGCTCACCATCTGCAGAGGCTGGCCCAGTACCAGGCCGTGCAGACGCAGCACGTGTGGGTGCTCCAAGTTCATCATGACCGACACCTCTCGCAGGAAGTCCCCCAGCTCTGTGCCCACCGGGCCTTCAGGACCTACCCGGAGGGACTTGACAGCCACTGGGACCTGGAGGTTGGGGGAAGCACCTTCAGGCATTGTGGGCATGAAGAACAGAGGGGGCAGCTGGCCTGGATGATGCAGGTTCCCCGGACACTCACACTCTTGCCGCTGGGCAGCGTCCATAGCCCTCGATGCACCACCCCGAAGCAGCCGGAGCCCAGCAGCTCCCTTCTGCACACAGCACCCTCTGGGATCAGACACTTGAGTCCCCCCTCTGGCTCAGGAAGGTGCCGTGGGCCGTGGGAGGGCAGGGTGGGCTCCTTGTGCTCAGGGGCAAAACCTCCAAGGATCTGAAACAGGGGTGGGAATCCGGATGTAGAGCCCTGCATCCTGTTCCCTGCCCCTCAAGCCCCGCCATTCCCAGGCTCAGGCTGCCCCATCAACAGCACACACCTTGTAGACCCAGTTCTTAGACTTAGGCCCGGATCGTAGTCTCTTTAGAGCTTCCGACAGTCTGCGCTGGGCTGTGGGAGGCCAGAATCAGGGCTGGGGTGGAGGTAGGGGTGGGGAACAGTGCGGAGAGATTTACAGGGAATGGGAGAGGGTTGTGGTGGGGGAAGGCAACTGATAGGCTGTGGACAGACAGACCAGGGCCTGGGGCAGGGGTTACTCACCAGGCCGGCCCATGCCAATGCTGTCCAGGTCCTCAGGCTTGACAAAGTCAAAGTGCTCTGGCCGAGTGACATTAAGCTCCTCAAGGATGGGCCAGTAAAACTGGGCCAGTTGGATGTCCCGGAGCAGCTTCAGTAGCCACAGGGAGCCAGCCGCAGGAAGCATGTCTGGAGGAGGAGTCCCTAAGGATGGCAGCACTTTCCTTCAGCTGTTCCACCCAGGGTAGGCCCTAGAGAGACCAGGTCTCCAGCTCCACCGGCAAGTCATCAGAAACACAGGTACAGAGGTAGGGACACAGCAGAGACAGCCAGGATCCCTGCCACTCACACACACAAACCCCAGGTAGAATGTTCCCCATGCCCACAGCATCTGGGTACTCTATCCCCTCACCGCTGAGTAACCTGTCCTGCTCACACTACAGACTCCAGATATATTCCCCTCCTGACTCGGAGATAGCATGGCACATCACACACCCAGAAATACTGCCCTTTTAGACCTGAGCTACACAGTGGCACACTCACTCATACACACCTGAGACACCTCCCTTCCTCCGACATGAGAAGTGTTTGCCTACCACACACGCTGGAGATGCCCAGATATGCCAACCACACTGTACCTCAGACGTGTAGGTAGAGCATGTGCACACACAAAGGTACATTGCCTCCCACACGTGGCCACACACACACAGACACACAGATACCTACAGATATGCTGCAAAACATGCCCAAGACTCCAGATACATGTCTGCTTAATGCTGAGGCATTCCAGCATGCAGCTACAAAACACCAAGGCTGACTGCCACACACGGTGCACATCCATGTCCTTCCATGAGATGTTCCTTGTACATCTGTGTCACATGCATGGGACACACAGTTCACGGCCTCCAAACACCTAGATACACCGCCCCACTTGGCTAAAACATGAAGGTGCACATGAACACAACACACAAGACGTCGAGGTAGAGTGGGCACACATACCTGAACTATGGGGGCACAGGGCTCCCTCAAGCCAAAAGAGGTCCAGGGTAATGCCTCTCCTCCACTGGAGGCAGCCACATTTGAAATCAAATTAGGCACGGTGATGGCCGCTAGGCTTAGCTGCTGCCTGCGGAGGCACTGAGGCTATCAGGTACACAGTCTCACACCCACCTGAGAGCCCCAGGTACAGATCCCTGGCAGCAGCCTGAGTCACTTACTCTAACCTGGCTTCAAGGCAACTCCACCAACCTTTATTAAGTAAGGCTCAGGGCCTCTGGGTGCTCACACTTTCCCTAACACACACCTGGAGCCCTCCCTTCCCCTACAGTATAAGCAAGCAGGAAGAAGAGGACCAAGGCTGGGACTAGTTGGAAACGCACAGATGGGCTCAGAACCGGGCACCAGCAGGGGTTGGGTGGGGAAGGAGAAAGCCCAGGACCCTGGGGGACCCCGGGTACAAGGCCCTGCGCGCCTGGTGGGAAGGGGAGAGCGTGGGAGAAGGGAGACAGGAGGAAGCGCGGCTGTGGGAGGGAAGGACGCAGGAGAAGGGGACAGGCCCAGCACCCCACGGACTCACCTCCAGCGACGGATGCTCCTCCACCCGCCCCAGCCCCGCCCCCTGCTCGGTGCAGACCCTCACCTGGCCAAGGCGGAAGCGGCGACTGCGGAACCTCCCAGGCTGCCTGGGTTAAAGAAGGTGGGACAGGAGTAAATCCTGCGGAGGGCGGGGACCTGGCGGCTGGCCCAGGGCTGCCGAGGGCCGCACCCCGAGTTCCCTGGTGGGGCAAGGTGACGGTCTCAAGGGCGGCTGGCAGCCCCTCCCTCCCTCCTCCAGGCCAGATCGCCCGGAAAGTGAGAAGCCCCCTTTCCTTGTCCTCTGCTTGCCTTCCTTTGTGTCTTTCCAGCCTTCTCCCAAGAACTTCCCACCCCTCCCCAGACTTTGCTCCTCTGTCTCTGTCCCCCATTCCCTCTCTTGCCAAATCCTTCGCCTCTCAACCAGGACCCCATCCCTTAATTGAATAAGTGCCTGATAGAGCTGTCCCGTCCAGGCACGGGGAATAAACACTAAACAGGACATAGTTCCTGCCCTCTGGCAGGGGGTCCAGAACTTCCTAGCACTCTTTGCTTAATGAAGCCTGGAATGGGGCCAGGGCAGAGAGATGTTGATGTTGGTACAGAGAATGAGCCCCAGCCTAGAAAGTCTACAGTGGAAGCTGCTGTTGATTACGGGCAGCATTCCATGCCTCAGGGCACACTTCCCCATCACTGACACGCCTGGGCTTCATTCCAGCATAATGCCTGCCCTCCATGTAAGCTCTGCAGAACCCAGGGCCCTGCACACTTCTACCTGGCCTGTGCCCAATGGGACTCAGTCCAGGACCTTCAAGAAGGCCCCAGGGAGGAGCATTTCTCCCACTTTCCTCTGGGGTCCCAGAGAGGAAGCTGCCAGTCTTAGGACATCTACTCTGCCCCCTGTCCCAAGGAACGATGCGTGAACATAGCAGCTGCTGTCCAAGGGTCTCTTGGAGGGGAAAACCCTCCCCGTCTTGGTAAACATGTGGGATGTTGGATCCCACCTGCCACCACAGCGTTTCCCAGCCTTGGGTCTTCTTCCTCCTTGCTTATGATGTGGGGGAAGGGGGCGGGTCCAGGTGTGTGTAAGGGAACTTGTGAGCCGGCAGCCGGTACCCAGGGGCCTGAAGCCTTATTTAACAAAGGTTGGTGGAGTTGCCTTGAAGCCAAGTTAGACAGAGTGACTCAGGCTGCCGCCAAGGATCTGTGCCTGGGGCCAATCCCTACGTGGATCCTATGTGGGATAGGAAAATCTTCATAATGCTGTTTTATGGTATTGTTTTCTTGCAGTTTCTTTTGCCCTCCAACCGGGACCACTCATCACACTATCATTGTTTCTGCACACCGGTGATCCCTGATATAGATGTTGTGACTCCACAGGTTAGAGTCTGGGCTAAATTTTTTGCCCAGCTAATTTTTTTTGGTATTTGTAGTAGAGATGGGGTTTCACCATGTTAGCCAGGCAGCCCGGCTGGTCTTGAACTCCTGACCTCAGTTGATCCACCTGCCTCGGTCTCCCAAAGTGCTGGGATTACAGGTGTGAGCCCCCGGGCCTGGCCTCTATGCCTTTTTATTTCTCCCTTCCTCCCTATTTCTTACCTATTTTTTTTTTTTTTTTTTGAGACAGAGTCTCTCTCGGTCACCCAGGCTAGAGTGCAGTGGCTCGATCTCGGCTGTCTGCACCCTATACGTCCTAAGTTCAAGCAATTCTCCTGCCTCAGCCTCCCAAGTAGCTGGGACTACAAGTGTCTGCCACCACGCCCAGCTAATTTTTTTTTGTATTTTTAGTACAGATGAGGTTTCACCATCTTGGCCAGGTCGGTCTTGAACTCCTGAACTCAAATGATCCGCCCACCTCAGCCTCCCAAAGTGCTAGGATTATAGGTGTGAGCCACCTTGCCTGGCCTATTTCTTACTTTTGGACTTAAGTTTCTCCCATCCCCACCTTTGTCCATAAAGAGGATGGGATGTGGGGGAAGCACAGCCTGGCCACTCTAATGGCCATTAGGGAGCACCTCCTCCAGGCTGGGATGCAGCACCCATTAACACCTAAACCTGGAGACACAGATGGGGCACCGCCCACTCCAACTGTGCTTCCTAACCTCTGCCCTGCCCTGCAGGCTCTGCATCCGGGAATGATAACCATATTCACAGCAGTAGGGCCAATTCTTCCCCCACAGGGGAAGATAAGCAGAGACTGAACTGAGCTGCCTGGCTGCCCCTCACCACCTTGGATGGGAGTGGGATGGAAGACTCACAGGTTGAGTGAGGCCAATTCCTGTGCAGAGGCCTTTCCATGCCAGTGAGGTACCACATTAACGCCTCCTTAGCTTCTCCCTCCGTGCTCTGATCCTGACATCACTGAGCTCTGCCACTTCCACCTCCCCCAAGCCAGGCTCTCAATGGGAAATTTCTCAGCGTCTTGGCTCCCTCTCCCCTGAACCTCTGCATGACTGTTCTCTCTGCTGGGAAAAGTCTTCCCAGTTTGGCCTACTCTTGTCTCATCTGCTAAGTGCAAGACACCTATCCCTGGCTGGGTGCGGCGGCTCACGCCTGTAATCCCAGCACTTCGGGACGTCAAGGCGGGCGGATCACCTGAGGTCAGAAGTTCAATACTAGCCTGGCCAACATGGTAAAACCCTGTCTCTACTAAAAATACAAAAATTAGCCAGGCGTGGTGGCAGGTGCCTGTAATCCCAGCTACTTAGGAGGCTGAGGCAGCAGAATCGCTTGAACCTGGGAGGTGGAGGTTGCAGTGAGCTGAGATCGTGAGATTGTGGCCACTGCAATTCAGCCTGGGCGACAGAGTGAGATTTTGTCCCCCCCTCAAAAAAAAAAAAAAAAAGACACCTGTCCCTGACTGGTTTGTGTCTTCCTCTGCACCCCAAGACACCCACGCCTTCCCGATTGCACTCATCACTCTGGTAGAATGTGCCAGTAACTTGTCTCCCCTGCTAGACTCTTAGCTGCAGGTAGACAAGGACTTCATCTTGCCTGGACACTACTACGTCTCCCATGTTCAGTCTCTCTCCTGACTTATGCGCTAAGTGCTCAGCAATGTTTGCTGAGCGAATGGGTGAGACAGAGTCATCTGAATTGGGTGAAGCAAAGGAGAGGTTTGAAATTAAGAGCTCCAGGCCAGGCACGGTGGCTCACACCTGTAATCCCAGCACTTTGGGAGGCCAAGTCAGGTGGATCGCGAAGTCAGGAGTTCGAGATCATCCTGGCCAACATGGTGAAACCCCATCTCTACTAGAAATGCCAAAAAAAAAAAAAACAAAAAAAACAAAAAACAGCCAGGCATGGTGGTGGGCACCTGTAATCCCAGCTACTCAGGAGGCTGAGGCAGGAGAATCACTTGAACCTGGGAGGGGGAGGTTGCAGTGAGCCAAGATCGAGCCACTACACTCCAGCCTGGTGACAGATCGAGACTGCGTCTCAAAAAAAAAAAAAAAAAAAAAAAATACTGTGAATCTGAACAAGTTATTTCACATTTCTATCTGTTTCCTCATCTACAAGATACGTCTATTAGGAGTATCTACCTTACGGGGTTATTGGAGAAGTCACTGTGTCCACCGTGCAGTAGCCAGCCTCCAAAATGGCTGCTGCTGCAGCTCCCCTCCTGGTATTCCCGCTGTAGTACAGTCCGTCCCACAGTGAATGGGGCTCATCAGTGTGATCAATGGGATCCCCAGAAGGGATAGTGTGTGACTTCTGAGACAAGTCGTATGAGGCAGCATGGCTTCTGCCTGGCTCTCTTGATCACTCCCTCTGGGGAAAGCCAGCCACCATGTCAAGAGGACATTCAAGGCCAGGCACGGTGACTCACGCCTGTAATCCCAGCACCCTGGGAGGTCAACGCGGGCAGATCACTTGAGGTTGGGAGTTTGAGACCAGCCTGGCCAACATGGTGAAACCCCGTCTCTACTAAAAATACAAAAATTAGCCAGGTATGATGGCGGGTGCCTGTAATCCCAGCTACTTTGGGGCTAAGACAGGAGAATGGCCTTAGCTCCAAAGTTGAACCCCGGAGGTACAAGGTCAGGAGTTCAAGACCAGCCTGGCCAACATGGTGAAATCCTGTCTCTACTAAAGATATAAAAAATTAGCCAAGCGTGGTGGCGCGCGCCTTTAATTCCAGCTACTTGGGAGGCTGAGGCAGGAGAATCACTTGAACCCAGGAGGCGGAGGTTGCAGTGAGCCAAGATCACGCCACTGCATTCCAGCCTGGGTGACAGAGTGAGACTGTGTCTCAAAAAAAAAGAGGACATTCAAGCGGCCCTATGGAGAGAGCTCCATGTGTCAAGGAACTGAGGCATCCTGCTAACAGCCAACACCAACATGCCAGGCATACAAGTGTGCCCATCTGGGAACCTGAGCCTCCAGCCCCAGTCAACCCTTATATTTCTGCAGCCCTGACTGACATCTTGGTTACAGCATCGCGTGAGGCCCTGAGCCAGAACCACCCAGTGAAGCTGCTCCCCAATTTTTTTTTTCTTTTTTTTCTTCAGACACGGGGTCTTACTCTGTCTCTCAGGCTAATGTGTAATGGCACAATCATGGTTCACTGAGGCCTCGACCTCCCAGGCTCAAGTGATCTTTCTGCCTCACACTTTCAAGTACTCGGGACTACAAGTGCACACCACCATGCCTGGCTAATTTTTTTTTTTTCTCTGAGATGAGGTTTTGCTCCTGTTGCCCAGGCTGGAGTGCAATGACGTGATCCTGGCTCACCGCAACCTCCACCTCCCGGGTTCAAGTGATTCTCCTGCCTAGGCCTCCTGAGTAGCTGGGATTACAGGTGCGTGCCACCACACCGAGCTAATTTTTTTTTTTTTTTTTGGTATATTTTTAGTAGAGACAGGGTTTCACCCTGTTGGCCAGGCTGGTCTCGAACTCCTGACCTCAGATGATCTGCCCACCTTGGCCTCCCAAAGTGCTGGGATTACAGGCGTGAGCCACTGCACCTGGCCATTTTTTTTTTTTTTTTGAGATGGAGTCTTGCTCCGTTGCCCAGGCTGGCCTTGAACTCCTGGCCTCAAGCAATCCTCCCACCTTGACCTCTCAAAGTGCTGACATTATAGACATGAGCCACCACTCTCAGCCCCATATTTCTAATCCACAGACACTGTGAGATAATGGTTATTGCTTTAGGCCCCTGAGTTTTAGAAAAATGTGTTACATGGCTACACATAACTAATACAGTACCTAAAATGCTTAGACTGTCTGACACGCTGTCTCCATGCACATTAGGCATCATTAACTGTATTTTGCAGGCCGGAGAACTGAGGCTCCCTGAAGTAATGTCCCCGGTGCACATGGCTAGGATAGACCCGGCCACCCATGTCATAAACCCAAAGCATTTGGTGCCAAGTCCTAGGCTCCTTTTCCTGTCCCACTGTACCAGTTATCTGTTTTGAAGGAATAATACCTAGTGGCAGCTGGGTGCGATGGCTCATGCCTGTAATCCCAACACTTTGGAAGGCCGAGGTGGGTGGATTACCTGAGATCAGGAGTTCGAGACCAGCCTGGCCAACATGGTGAAACCTCGTCTCTACTAAAAATACAAAAATTAGCCAGGCGTGGTGGCATGTGCCTGTAATCCCGGCTACTCAGGAGGCTGAGGCAGAAGAATCGCTTGAATCCGGGAGGCAGAGGTTGCAGTGAGCCGAAATCGCGCCACTGCACTCCAGCCTGGGCGACAGAGTGAGACTCCGTCTCAAAAAAAAAACCAACCAACCAAACAAACAAAAAACCTAGTGGCATAAAAAACACCGTTTGATTATGCCCCTGAACTTCATGGGTCAGGAATTTCAGCAGGACACTGTGGGGATAATCTCTGCTTTACAATATCTGGGATCTTAGCGGGAAAAAATAAGAGTCTGGGGGTAACTGGACATCTGGGGCTGTAATATCGCTTATAGGTGTGGCAGGAGATGCTGGCATTGGCTGCGACCTAAGAGTCCTTAGGTGGACTCTTCTTTTTTTTTTTTTTTTTTTTTTAATTTGTGCCTTCTTTTTTTTTTTTTTTTAGGTGGACTCTTCTTCAAGCCTGGGCCTCCTCAGAGATGGTGACTGGGTTCCAGAGTGAGTGCCCCAAGCGACAGAAAGTGGAAGGTGCCATTTCCTTAAGGTGTGGACCCAGAAAGTGGCACAGTGTCACTTCTGCCACATTCTATCGGTCCAGACACAGAGCCCAGATTCAAGGGAAGAATCCATAGAACCCACCTCTCCATGGAAGGCAGGTCAGAGAGGATTTGGGGGCCATTTAAAAACGTTTCTGGCTGGGCATGGTGGTTCATGCCTATAATCCCAGCACTTTGGGAGGCCGAGGCGGGTGGATCACAAGGTCAAGAGATCGAGACCATCTTGGCCAACACGGTGAAACCTCATCTCTACTAAAAACAAAATACAAAAATTAGCTGGGCGTGGTGGCACATGCCTGTAATCCCAGCTACTCAGGAGGCTGAGGCAGGAGAATCGCTTGAACTCGGGAGGTGGAGGTTGCAGTGAGTCAAGATCATGCCGCTGTACTCCAGCCTGGCGCCAAAGTGAGACTCCGTCTCAAAAAAAACAAAAAAAAATGTTTCTGCACCCACAGCAGCCTCCCTTGTTTGAGAGGTGTTCAGAAAAACCAGCGCTGCAGACCATACTCCAGTGGGTTGGCTTTATGTGCACAGAAAGAAACACAGGCCTGGCACTGTGGCTCACACCTGTAATCCCAAAATTTTGGGAGGCTGAGGTGGGCGGATCGCTTGAGCTCAGGAGTTCAAGACCAGACTAGGCAGCATAGCGAGATAGTCTCTACAAAAAATTGCAAAATAGCCGGGTGTGGTGACATGAGCCTATAGTCCTAGCTACTTGGGAGGCTGAGGTAGGAGGATTGCTTGAGCCGGGGAGGCTGAGGCTGCAGTGAGCTGTGATTGCACCCAAGATCAAGCCACTGCATTCCAGCCTGGGCTACAGAGTGAGGCCCTGTCTCAATAAATAAATTAATTAATTAATTAATAAAATGCTTGAGACTGTGTTCCATCTATACTGGCACTCATTCAGCATTAGCTGTTACAATCTCTTGCTTAAAGACATGCCCAGCCAGGCACAGTGGTTCATGCCTGTAATCCCAGCACTTTGGGAGGCCGAGGCTGGCAGATCACCTGAGGTCAGGAGTTCAAGACTAGCCTGGCCAAAATGGCACAAGTCTGTTTCTACTGAAAATATGAAAATCAGCCGGGTCTGGTGGTGTGCACCCGCAGTCCCAGCTACTCGGGAGGCGGAGGCAGGAGAATCACTTGAACCTGGGAGGTGGAGGTGACAGTGAGCCGAGACCATGCCGTTGCACTCCAGCCTGGGTAACAAAGCGAGACTCTATCTCAAAAAAAAGAAAGAAAAAGTCCAGGCTCGGCGGCTTACGCCTGTAATCCCAGCACTTTGGACGTTGGGAGGCCGAGCAAGACAGACCACGAGGTCAAGGGATTGAGACCAGCCTGGCCAACATGGTGAAACCCCGTTTCTACTGAAAATACAAAAATTAGCTGGGCATGGTGGTGCGTGCCTGTAGTCCCAGCTACTCAGGAGGCTGAGGCAGGAGAATCACTTGAACCCAGGAGGCAGAGGTTGCAGTGAGCCAAGATCACACCCTTCACTCCAGCCTGGGCGACAGAGCAAGACTCTGTCTCAAAAAAAAAAAAAAAAAAAAAAAAGACATGCTCTGGCTCTTCCTTGACTGCAGACTACAGACCTGGCCTCTATTTTCCCTGACATTCAAGGCTCCATCAGCAGCTCCTACTTGTTCTATCTGCTTCTCAGACCAGAGCTGTCCAAAGGTAGCCCTACCTGGAATCTCCACTTGAATGCCCCCAGGTATCTCAGATTCCCCATATTCAAGTTCACCTTCCTTCCTGAGCCTGTCACCCATCTTGTGACCTCTGTGGAGCTTCATGGCAGCGCCAACTGTATCCTGAACATTCTCTTCCTTCTCTTCCCACCATTCCCACACGTGCACTTCTCATTAGTAAGCAAGTGATCTACCTGTGTACTACTTCCTGGAATCTGGCCCCGACGTATCCCTGCGGCTTCCTCTGTCAGCACTGCCCACCCACCGCACCCCCCACAGCCATACTGAATCACCTGTAGCTGCCCAGACACTTCCTGCTTTTTCATCTCTCGTTGCCCAGACTTGTCCTTATACCTGGGATGCCGTTCTCTTTTTGCTCAGACACAACCTCTTCTGAAAATCCTCTGAGCCCCTGGGGGTGTCCCTTCTCTAGACGTCCCTCAACTGTGTCACATCAAGGTGGTGGCATTTCTTTACCCATCTTCCCTCCGGACCATGCGCTGCCCTATGAGCCCACCACCTAATGGTTTTTTGGTTTTTTTGGGACAGAGTCTCGCTCCATCACCCAGGCTGGAGTGCAGTGGTACAATCTCAGCGCACTGCAACCTCCGCCTCCCAGGTTCGAGCGATTCTCCTGCCTCAGCCTCCCGAGTAGCTGAGATTACAGGCGCATGCCACCACACCTGGCTAATTTTTGTATTCTTAGAGGCGGGGTTTCACCATGTTGGTAAGGCTGATGTCGAACTCTTGACCTCAGGTGATACGTCTGCGTTGGGCTCCCAAAGTGCTGGGATTACAGTCGTGAGCCACCGCGCCCAGCCATCTAATTTTTTAAAAATCTTTGTGTCCACAGTGTTTGCACATGGCAGACTCCAGGGTGTGTCCCTGACAACCCAGCCCCTTCTCTGAACCCTTGTGATATACATTCCCCTAGTAAGCTCTTCATGAGCATGTGGCATGGGAGGTTGGTGGAGTTTGTGTTTCTTTATTTCTTTTTTTGAGACAGAGTCTCACTCTGTCACCCAAGCCGGAGTGCAGTGGTGTGATCTCAGCTCACTTCAGCTTCCTGGGCTCAAGCAATCTTCCCACCTCAGCCTCCTGAGTAGCTGGGACGACAGGCATGCACCATCACATCCAGATCATTTTTTTTTTTTTTTGAGACAGAGCCTTCCTGTGTCCCCCAGGCTGGTGTGCAATGGTGTGATCTTGACTCACTGCAACCTCCGCCTCCCGGGTTCAAGCAATTCTCATGCCTCAGCCTCCTGAGCAGCTGGGATTATAGGCATATGCCACCACACCCAGTTAATATTTGCATTTTTAGTAGAGGCGGGTTTTACCATGTTGTTCAGGCTGGTCTCGGTCTCCTGACCTCATGAACCACCTGCCTCGGCCTCCCAAAGGGCTGGGATTACAGGCGTGAGCCACCATGCCCAGCCAAAAGCCCAAATTTTTAATCATCATCTGATGCTGGGCTGGGGGTTGTGAGCAGTGTGGAGTTTTTAGGAAGGTCAGCATGGCCACTGAGGGTGAGGTGCATTCAGGGCAACAGGCAGTCAGATGGTGCCTCCAGGAGACTGGGGTCCATTTTAAGAGGGTTCTGGGTGGGCTGTGGGCTATGGGAGGATGGGACAAACAGGATAGAGACCCTTGAAAAATCAGCAGGACTACTTGACCTCCTGGGCAGACACAATGGCTTATGCCTGTAATCCCAGCACTTTGGGAGGCCGAGGCAGGTGGATCGCTTGAGGCCGGGAGTTCAAGACCAGTCTGGCCAACATGGTGAAACTCTGTCTCTAGTAAAAATACAAAAATTAGCTGGTGTGGTGGCACACACAGGTAATCCCAGCTACTGAGAAGGTTGAAGCTGGAGAATCGCTTGAACCTGAGAGGCAGAGGTTGAAGTGAGCCAAGATCGAGCCACTGCACTCCGGCCTGGTCAACAAAGCCAGACTCTGTCAAGAAAGAAAGAAAGAAAGAAGGAAAGAAAGGAAGGAAGAGAGGGAGGGAGGGAGGAAAGAAAGAAAAGAAGAAGGAAGGAAGGAAGGAAAGAGGGAAGGAAGGAAGGAGAGAGAGAAAGAAAGAGAAAGAAGAAAGAGAAAGGAAGAAAGAAAGGAAGGAAGAAAAAGAAAGAAGGAAAGAAAGAAAGAAAGAAAGAAAGAAAAGAAAGAAAGAAAAGAAAAAGAAAGAAAGAAAGAACAAAAAGAAAAATGGGCAGGACTAGTTGACCTCCCGAATATTGGCTGTGAAAACAAGGACAGCTCCAAAATGTTGAACCTGGAAAGAGGGGACAGCAAGGGAGGGTACAGGCAGCTACTGCAGTCCAGAGCAGTCAGGAAGTGTGGCTTCCCATCCCTTCTTAGTGGGTGGATACTCACTAAGTCTTTGTCAGATGAATGAATGAATGAGTTGTATGATCTTGGACACGTCATATGATCTTACATGATCTCTGGGTCTCCTTTTTTTCATGTGTTATATGAAGTGATTGAAATGGAATGCATAAAACAGAGAGGTACTTGGCTCAATGCAGTGGCTCATGCCTGTAATCCCAACAATTTGAGAGACTGAGGCAGGCAGATCTTCTGAGGTCAGGAGTTCGAGACCAGCCTGGCCAACATGGTGAAACCCCATCTCTACTAAAATACAAAAATTAGCCGGGCATGGTGGTGAGTGCCATAATCCCAGCTACTAGGGAGGCTGAGGTACGAGAATCGCTTGAACCCAGGAGGCAGAGGTTGCAGTGAGCTGAGATCGCACCACTGCACTCCAGCCTGGGCAACAGAGTGAGACTCTGTCTCAAAATAATAATAATAAGAATAAGCTGGGCTCTGTGGCTCATGCCTGTAATCCCAGCACTTTGGGAGGCCAAGCTGGGTGGTTCACCTGAGGTCAAGAGTTCGAGACCAGCCTGGCCAACATGGCAAAACTACGTCTCTACTAAAAATACAAAAATTAGCCAGGCATAGTGGTGGGCACCTGTAATCCCAGCTACTCGGGACGCTGAGGCAGGAGAATTGCTTGAACCTGGGAGGCGGAGGTTGCAGTGAGCAGAGATTGCACCACTGCACTCCAGCCTGGGCGACAGGGGAGACCCCGTCTCAAAAATAATAATAATAAATTTTTAATTTTTTTTAAATATTGGGGAAAAAGGGAGAGGTACTCTCATGGAAGGGGTAGGAGTTCTTCCCATCCTTAGGGCCTCTCTGGGCACCCCAGAACAATGATTCCAACCCTGGCTGTAGGTTGCACTAACGAAGGCCCCACATAAGACCACTTATTCTAGAATCTCTGGAGAAGGGGCTGAAGCACAGGTAGGTTTAAGGCTGCCCAGGTGGCTCTGATATGCAGCTGGGTGAGAACACTTACCCTGGAGCCTCGAGGTACCCAGTTTGAAAACTCCTGGGTTAGGTAAGGGCTGAGATCCCTGCCAGGCCTAGGCACTCAGAATGCGACTTGTGGTTGTTGACAGGCCTCTCTTCTCGTGTTCCATGTCCCACATTCCATTCCCAAACCAAACACTCCTAATAGGCAGGGCACCAAAAACCGGGGTTTCTCAACCAGGCTCTGACATTTTCTTTCTTTCTTTTCTTTTTTGAGATGGAGTCTCACTCTGTCAGCAGGTGGAGTGCAGTGACGCAATCTCGGCTCACTGCAACCTCCTCCCAGGTTCAAGCAATTCTCGTGCCTCAGCCTCCCAAGTAGCTGGGATTACAGGTGCCTGCCGCCACACTCAGCCAATTTTTGTATTTTTAGTAGAGACGGGTTTCACCATGCTAGCCAGGCTGGTCTCGAACTCCTGACCTCGTGATCTGGTCACCTCAGCCTCCAAAAGTCCTGGGTTTACAGGCGTGAGCCACTGCGCCTGGCCTCTTTCTTTTCTTTCTTTCTTTTTTTTTTTTTTTTCTATCTCCCTTTCCTGGTAAACACTGACATTTTGGACAGGATGATTCTTTGCTGTGGGGACTTTCCTGCGCATTGTGGGATGTTTAGCTCATCTCTAGTCTCTACCCACCAGAGGCCAGTGACACATCCCCGAGTCAAAACAATACAAAACCACTCCAGATGTTGCAAAATGTGTACTGGGGCGCAAAATCACCCTCATCTGAGAAGCACTGTGCTACTCTGAGAGTCTCCCATTTTTCCTCTGCCCTCTCCAGTTGCAGACAGAGGCCAGGCAGGGGCAGAGACCGTGAACAGCATGTTTAGTTGGGCCTGGCAGGACAGAGGCCTCTGAGGGAGGCCAGGGTTTCACTGTGTTAACACGTTGGAGGGAGGGATGCCAGCGAACCAACCGATGTGGTCTCACTCCACCGGGGTGCGTTTTCCAGAACACGCATTCCTGGATTCCCAATCAGTCACAGGAGGGCCTGGAGTCGCTTCTGGGGCAGTCGCCCCCACTTTCCGGGAACAGGCAGAAGGGGGTGTGGGCGTGGTGGGAGTGGTGTAGGGAATTTTTTCCTTGTGTGGATGTTTTCCTGGCATTGTTGACAGCGCTGTCTGATTGGTTGAGGGCCAGAGGGGAGGAACTTTCCAGCTGTGGGTGCCTGGGTTCTCGGGAGGCCGTCTGACCTGGGATTGTGGGGATGTCTGTTTTTGGGGGGATTTTCTTGTTTTTTCATTATCTCACCAACCAGAAGCAGGGATGTCTGGGTTTTAGGATCTGGAAGACTGTCTTTGGAGCTGGGACTAAGGGGCTAGCTGGTTCCCCTCCAAGGGATGTGGAAGTTGGGAGTGCACACTCCTTAGAGCTGGAGGCTGGGAGATTTTCAGTGTCTTCATAAGCTACTTTTTGCTTGGAGGTGGTGAGACCTGAGGGAAGACGGAGGATGGGAAGCCTAAGGGAGGGGCCTGGGAGGGGCGGAGGGAGGGTGGGCGGTGGAAGGCACTGGGCAGGGTAGGATTCCCATCCTTATCCCCAAACTCACTCCACCAGGAGGCTCAGAACACCCAGAAGCAGGACAGCTCCAAAGACGGAGAGGAGCAGAATCTTGGCTTCCCAAAGATCATGACTTCCTGCAGGGAACCCAGGAGGCAGCGAATGATTCTGGCACCCACACTCACCAGTTAGGGAGCCCAAGGACTCAGGGATCTGGGCAAGGTGGGGCGGGGCCAGGGTGGGCTTGAGGACCTGGGAAGCAACGCTTTCGGGGCCAGCAGGACACCTCGGTTGCCTCGCAGGTAGAGCAGTTGTACAGCGCGGTGCTGCCCCCTGCAGGAGACAGCAGAGGCAGCACTGGGGAGGGGAGGCCGGGCCTCCACTCCGCCCTGTACCCAGCTTCCCCCGAAGCAGCCAGGCCCTCCTCTGACACCCTGCAGGCCCCAGGTCCTTGCAACCCCTTTCCTTTCCTACTCACGGCAGGCGGGGGGACAGAGAGCTGCAATGAAAGACAAGGAAGGGGCCCGGGTGTGAGTGGATGTGCTGTTCACCACACACCCCTTTGCCTGAGACCCTGGGCTCCCCTCAAGGCCACCCCGCATCAGTACCTTCCCTTGTGTACTCAGGGAGCTTGGTGTTTCGAAGCCATCTCCAATATGAAGGGAGTGAGGAGAGAGCCTCTTTGATCTCTGGGGAGGCAGAGCAGCTCCATTGGGCCTCAACGGGGCCAGTTACCCCTCCCTTCACCCAGCCCCCTCCTGATCAGGCCTCCTGTCTCCACTCCTCCACCTTTCCCTGCCCACCCCTCAGCCCCTGTCGCCCACCCCTCTCTTTGGTGTCTACCCAAGCTCCTAGGTCATGCTTTCCCCCTGACCTCACCCATGACCCTCAGGACTCTGTGAGTCTTCTCTGTGACTTTGTTCATGGACATCTCATCTGCGGAGATGGGCAAGAACCATCGACTCCATCACCAGCCCAGGGTCTGGGGTCTCTCCTGACTTTCCCGGATATGGAGCTTTCTCAGAGGGAGAGGCCAGCATGTTCAGAAAGGGCCACAGATGGAGGGCACAGCTGGGAGGTCACATGCCACCCTTTGGGGGTATGGGAGTGACTGCTTACTGGGCCCATCCTCAAATGTCTGGTCCCACCTAAGGCAAAGGCCGAGAAGTCCGGGGAGGCCTCACATTCCTTCTGCCCGGCCTCCATCTGGCTGCAGAGCCGAACCAGGCGGCCTGACAAGTCGTGGGCTGGGAGGCGGCAGAAGACACAGGCCTGGGCGGCTGCCAGGAAAACCCCGCCTAGTGCCAGCCTCCACATGAGGACCACTGGGGGGTGGGGCAGGGCTGCCCCAGCTGGGCCAAGGAATGCTCTGCAGCCCTGGCTCCAGCCCTTGCCTGGAGGTTCTAGAGTGTTCCGGAACAATGAACAATGCCACGGCCCATCCTCAGCTAGGGTAAAGCTGGGGCTCAGGGAGCTGGGGTCCTGAAGGCCTCTCCGGCAGGCGATGGGCAGAGAAAGCAGGGCTTCTGCGGTGCGGGGACAGCACCCTCAACCTGGCCCTCAACAGCTTTCACAATTTTGTGGTTCCAAAAGCCATTTTATTTTTCTTCTTGTAAATCATGACGAGTGATAAATAATGTGTGACACCGCCAGTGAAGAAGCTGCGCACGAATATCCCATCCACTCAGGGAGCCAGAAATCCCATCCCTTCCCATCTCCTCCCCCACCGCCCCAAACTCTTGTCTCCTCTCTCTGCCCTGGGCAGCCTTGGGCCTTCCCGGCTATCTCCTAGCAACAGGCCCATGGTTGCCGCAGCAACCAAGAGTTCCATACAGGCCTCAGAGGCCCAGCTAAGCCCAGTGACTTCTCTTACCTCTCACCGGGAAGATCCCAGTGACTCAAACCCCAGCAGGCCCCTCCTGGCTACGTGGTGATGCATATGCATGCGTGCACGTAAACACATACACACACATCCTGTGATTAAACGACTAATTGTCAACCTCCTCACATACATACCACAGACACACCCTGGGCCAGAATAGTTGCTGGGCAACCCCAAACAGGCCTGGACATGCAGACATCACAGACACTGTAGTCAGCAACACAGATGGGAACCAGGATGCCAGGGACCTCTGCATCAGACACACTGGCTGATATGCAGGCAAACACGAAGGAAGGCCAAGGACCCAACAGATACTACCCTCTTCCCCATGGCCAGCCCCACCATCAAGATGGGATCCTTCCAGATGAGGGATGCTCCAGCCCCATTGCCATGGGGACTCTCCCAGCTCCTGTACATCAACCGAGGGTGGGGTGTGGCCTTTCTGTCTCCCAGATGGCTTGGAACACAGCAAAGAACCCCTCTTCCCTTGTTCCAGAGTGTTCTGGCGCCTCATTGGTCAGGCCAGGCCACCCAGCTTCAGGAGGAGAAGCCATGGTCCAGGAGACCGCATGGGGCAATGCCAAGTCCTCACTTTTCCCCAGATCTCAATATCCTTCCAGGGTTTTGCTAGCCTTAGTCTGGGTAAAGAGGTGTTCCCCACCTTTCCAGGCCCTTAAACACTGAGCTCCAATCAAGGAGAGATTGGAGGTCCCCAGCCTTAGACGAGAACAAGCCAAGAGAACCTTCCCTGCCCCTCCGAGGATCAGCACCAGTTGAGACCTTCTGGATCCCTGTGAGTCCTTGGTGGGCTCAGGTTTGGGAATTCCTGCCCAGATCTGAGCTTCAGTCAGGTGCAGGGGAATCCTGACTCTCATAGCTCCTGAAGCAGAGCTGGAAAGAGGCTTCAGGGGTGCCAGGACCCCATTAACTGCCCCATTCCCTCTCTTCCCAGAGTCAAAATGAGAACAGCGTCCTCAGTGCCGGACAAAGCGCAGAGACCGGGAGTTGAGCAGGTCTTCGGGGTCGGGGAAGACAGAGTCTAGGCGGAAGCCATGCTCGAGAGCCACCCGCAGCACCTCCTCCAGGAAGCTTGGTGTGCCCACCACCTCCCGCCGCTCTCCTGGCCCCCCAGTCCACAGTGGCTGCAGTCCCAGTCTCCTATACTCCGCCTCGGGGAGTTCCACGGGGCAGGGGGCCCACTCCAGATGAAAATGTGGGCTCCCCTCTGCCCTATCCCCACTGGCCACACCAAATCGGGCCCGCAAAGCACCTAGACACTCAGGATCAGTGCAGAAGAGGTTGGCTCGGAAGGTGTCCACCTGGACGGAGCTCAGCTCATAGTGATGGGGTCCCCGGCGATCAGAGAAGTGTACGAGGCGGGGGCTGACATCTACATCTGCGTGGAGCAGGGCAGCTGTGGGTGCAGGGGTCCCCCGAGAGGCCTCCAGTTCCCGCAGCGCATCCAGGAGGGGCCGGATCTGGTAGAAGTCAGCCTCTGCCCTGAGGAGCGCTGTCTCTCCATACCCGAGGGGCAGGTCCAGACGGCCCAGCCTCAGGAAATTGAGGATGTGCCGGAAGGCCTTGCCATCCCGGTCGATGAAGTAGTGGCCGCCTCCTTGGGAATTGAGGCTGGGGGGCATGGGGGTGCCGGCCCTAAACATAGCCCCCAGCATGGAGTCTGGGAAGCGGGTCAGGGTCTCCAAAGTGGTGGAATATAGTGTGCCCCCCACATTTAGGGTCACGGGGCCCCCAAAGGAGGGGGGCGAAGAGGGCACAGGAGGAGGAGAAATTTTGGGAAGTACAGGAGACACCGAAAGAAAAGAAAAGGCACAACTTCCTGGGTGTGTGCAGAATTGGGTCGAAACTGTCAGGCTCGCTGGGTTGCAGGCACAGGCGGAGCACAGGCAGTAAGGTTTGGGGCTCACCCGGGTTACTTTGGTGGTTGGATAGGGGACTGATCTCAGGGCACAGAAATTCCTGAAAGGTTGAGAGAAGGGATGAAAAGAGCAGAGGGCAGCCAGAGAGGGGAAGGGAGCTTGAGGTCTGGACGTATCCGATTTGGGGTGGTCAGCGACTCTCCTCTGTGGTCTTCAGACAGTGGGTTTCCGGAATCCAACCAGCAGGTGACGGTGGCGAGCACAGGGCCGACTCCGAAGGGCTGGCTTCGCAGACCTCGGGCAGATCGCTGCTGCCGAGGGAGAGTCCACCCAGGGCTCTGGGGCCACTCCGAGGCCAGGCCGGGCTGCGGGCGCGGGTAGCAGAAGATGGAGGCGGAACTGACCGGAGCGGATGGCGGAGCCGCCTTGTATCCGCCGGCTGGCGACGATGCGTGCTCAGCCCGGGCTGGGAGTGTCCGAGGGCTCTGATGAAAACAGCCGGGAGTCTCGGTACCCGGCCGCCGCCGCCTTCCCCGGGTGTCGCCGAAGCCGCTGAGGTCCTCTCCGCCCCCAAGGAAGTGGCCTGAGGGCAGGGGTCCGGGGCACTTTAAGAGACAGCCCCGCCCCCTGGCGCCCCGCCCCCGCCCCCGCCCCCGCGCGGCTCACGCGGCTCTTGGGGGGTTGGGGGGGAGAGTCTCGGACGGAAGAGACGGGGCGGACTGGCCGGACTGGCGGACGCCGAGGGGCAGGTGACTCAGGCGCGTCGTCCCGGATGTGGCCGCGACCGCCCTGCCGCCGCTCAGGTGTGCCCGGCCTCACGTCTGCAGCTCGGCGGGGCTGGAGCCTCTAATCCCGCCGCTCAGAGCCCGAGGCCGGCCCGGGGGCCGCGTCCCTCCCAGCGGCTCCCGCGGGGAATTCCCGAGGGGGCGGGTGCTGAGCCGCGGCATTCCGGGGATGCCTCCCTGCCGGGGCGGCCGCGCGGGGCCCGCGAGCCCCAGGGCCGGCCCCACCCCTTGGCAGGACGGGGCTGGCCACGTCGCCCGAGCCCGGGAGCACCCGCCCCGCGGCCGAAGCCGCCGCCTCACTCCCTGGAGTCTCCCCTTGCTGGACTCGAGCTCGCAACACCCCAGCCGCTCCCCGCACCCCGGGAGCCGCAGCGCCCAACACCCTGCGGGCCCGAAGGTGGCGTCCAAGAAGTGAACCAGAAGGGAAGAGCGAAACACAGTGGCTTTAATGGCGGAGGGCCAGGTGGCGGGGAGGGGAGGGGAGCGAGGCGCGGGTCGCGAAGGCCTTGGGTCACAGCGTGTGGAGGTCGTGACTGCGCCGGCTCAGCTTCTCCGGGTCGTCTGACGCCATGAGGGAGAAGTCTCGGAAGATGTCTAGATACGTCTCATCTCCTGGGGGAGGGAGGGAAGGCGGGGAGGCGTCTGGGCCCCAGTGCAGAAGGGCAGGATGGCGGGGCCCTGGGCCCGCCTGGGGACCTCGCGCTCCGAGCGTGGGTGGGAACGTGCACGCCGCGCAGCGCCTATGCTTTGCCCTATTCGAGGGCCTGGCACGTCGGATGCACCCAATACGCATTTATTAAATAACGGAATGAATGCAGTCGAGCACTAGAGAGAGAGGTCACCGTGGAACAGAAGCGCAGAGTTCAGGTGCTGTGCTTGGGGGGTGGGGTGGGTGGATTCTTTACCTGCCTGGCCCTGGGCCGCTTCAGCCTCCCTCATTTTTGCCAGTCGTAGCCTGAAGAGGAGGGAATTAAGAAATTAATGACACTATCCTCATCTCCCCGCCCAACTTCCCATTCTTTGAGCTGGGTTGCGTTTTGTTCATCTGCCCACCGGGAGTCTAGGGCTAAAAAGATGCCTGACAGCAATGGTGATGCGCGAATAACGCCTCTCAGGGTGGGCTGAGCATCCTCGCACCCCGCCTGCCCGCCTGCCTTCTACTCCGCGCCCCAATGCACACTTGGAGCAGCCTTTCTCGCGCCTGGTCCCGGCGCTGGCCCGGCCCTTCCCCAGGCCCCACCGAACGTGGGCGGGGGGAGAGGGATCCTAGCACCAGCCCCACCCCTTCAGGCATTCTCACAGGGTGACGATGTCAGCATTAGCTGTTTCCATGGCGATGGTCAGAGGGTCCCTGCCTTCAGAGTCTCGAGCCCCCAGATCAGCCCCCCGTTTCAGGAACAGGCAGGCGAGCCTGGAGAGAAGAGCCAGGGTTAGCCAGCCACCCAACTTCTCCCATCCTTCCTCCCCATGGCCGTCATCCCTACCCCGTGTGGCCAAGGATGGTTGCGTGGTGCAGCGGGCCCCGGCCGGCACTGTCCGCTTGGTTCACGTTCGCCCCGTTCTGGAGGAGAAACTCACAGGCCAGAAGAGAATTCTGCATGGAGAAGTCGAGAAGAGGGTTGAGGGTGGCATCCTCAGTGGTAGAGTTCAAGATGTCTTAGGGTAGGGCCAGTTGAGAGAATGGAAAGGTGAGGTGTGTTCATCAGGAGGGTATAAGGGGTTACAGCTGTCAGGCTTGGCTCTAGCTCTTTGCATGTATTTACATATAAATCTGCAGTACAAGCTTATGAGGTATGTTACCCCCCTTTTTTTTTTTTTTTGAGGCGGAGTTCCGTTCTTGCTGCCCAGGCTGGAGTGCAGTGATGCAATTTCGGCTCACTGCAACCTCCACCTCCTGGGTTCAAGTGATTCTACTGCCTCAGCCACCCGAGTAGCTGGGATTACAGGCATGTGCCACCACCCCTAGCTAATTATATATTTTTAGTAGACACGGTGTTTCTCCATGTTGGTCAGGCGGGTCTCAAACTCCCAACTTCAGGTGATCCGCCCGCCTCAGCCTCCCAAAGTGCTGGGATTACAGGTGTGAGCCACCCTGCCCGGCTGTTATCCCTATTTTACAGATGAGACTGAGAGGTTAATAACTTGTTAAAAGTCTCCTGTGAGGGGTGAGAGCCTGGATTCAAACTCGGGTTCTCTGCCTCCAAATCACACACTCTTAGCAACCAGTCTCTATTGCTTCTCTCTCCCTATGGGTGGGGGCCCTAGGGAACAGGTAGGAAGAGGAGGTAAGGGCAGGGCCCAGAGTCAGGAGTAGGTGTCAGAGCTCTAGGATGGGGTGAGGAGGTCGGGAGGGCTCTCACAGCAGCTGTGGCCTGGATCAGTGGCGTGGCATTCTCTTGGCCCCCATTGACCCAGTTGACATCAGCTCCATGGGCAAGGGCATCCGCCATGGTGGGAAGAGATGGAGGATGCCCAGATGCTCGAAACAGCAGGGCACCAGGGTGCAGGCTTCCCAGGTCCTCAGATGGGGGCTCTGTTTGGGGGATTTGGTTCTGTTAGGGGGAAGCAGCTCCGAGTCCGGGAAGAAAACCCTTAGCACAGTGCCCCAGTGCCATAATGGGACAAGTCTCTTCTGAATTGGGAGACTTGGGACTGTAGAGGAGCAGAGCAATGCAGGCGTGGGTATGTGTACGTGTGACTATGTACGTGCAGGAGCCCCTAGGCTGTGGGGAGAGACGGCATCATCACCCAATCCAGTCCAACCACCTTGACTGCTGGGATGACACAGGTGAGCTGACTCCTTGACACAGCCTCAGCTCTCAGCCCCTGCCGCTGCAGCCAAACCCACCCCCTCTCTCTCTCCTTTACTCATGCTGTCGACACCCCTTACCCTCCCTACCTACGCCCAGCCCCACACTCCTTCCCATTCTTCATGTGACCTCCACCATAACCCCTGAAGCTGCAGTCTGGTCCCGCCAACATGCTCCAGGGGAAGGCCTGGGCCTTACCCTCTGTGCCTCCCTACGGAACCTGGCACAGGGCCGAGCACATAGCAGATGTTCAGTGAATGCCCAAACAGCCCTATACCTGGCTTGGATCTCAAGCTCCCTGGCCGAGGCCTGATGGAAGGCTTTGGGGGCACAGGAGGCTGTCCCCTCGGGGGCCCCCGGCCACCTCTTCGCCCTCGAATCTCAGGCAGCTTGGTCAGGAACTTCTTCTCCACGTATTTAGCATGAATCCAGGCCTCTTTCTCCTGTCTGTGGGAGGGGAGAAGCAGACAGTCTTCCCACTTCTTGCTCCAGGTACCCTCCATTCCCCTAGGAGGCTGAACCCCAAGCTCACCGGGAGCAGCTGGGCCCTGGTTTCTTCACTGCCATGGCCTCCACACGGGCCTCATAGATCTGGTTGATGACGACATTTCCCAGCTCGCACATGAGCTTTGGGAGGCCCAGACAGAGGCAGAGACAGGCAGGGTAATGGTGAGTATCTGTCTCCTCAGGGCTCAGGCCCCTGCGCCCCCATGTCCTTGTCCCCCACGTTCTTGCCCCCAGTCTTCACAATACCCCAAGTTACCTTCACTAGTTCTGGCTCCCATGAGTCAAGGGTCAGAGACCGGACTTTGGAGAAGTGAACACCAAGACTCCTGGAGGGCCAGAGAGGAGGGTCAGGCCCTGTAGGAGGAGTGGCCTGGGGAGCTGCGCTGCTCCTGAAGACACTAGGAGGCAAGGCCGGCAGGGGAGCCCATGCAGAGGTGCTGGCCCAGGAGGCAGGGCAGCTGCGGCCATGTAGCCACCGTGTAGCCTCCACCTGGCCCCACAGGACCCTGCCCAGTCACCATTCCTTCTTCCTTAGGTTTCATTTCAAGGCCCTCATTGCTCTAGCTACCTCCCTTCCTAGTGACCCTTTAGCCTGGACAGTCTCTCCCATGTCACCCCCCTTCCCTCCTTCCACCACACTGAGGTGGGGGTGAGGGCTCTAGAGACTCTAAGGCCTCACCTCTTCTCTGTCTGGTCTTCATTGGCTTCCCCACCCTCAGCAACCTTGACTCCACACTTCTTCCAAGCAAGCAAGCCAACAAACTGGGTGTCCCCCAATTCTGGCCAGACTAGGACACAGAGGGGCTAGGCCCACCTGGGTCCAACTGGCACCCCACAGGCTTGGGCCCAGGCCCAGTGCCCAATGACAAAGCCAGAAGCTAAGAGAGGAAGCCAGGACAGGGAAGGAAAGAGGGGCCTGTGGGATGAGCTCTATATTGGGAGCCGCACGGCAGCCTGAAGGAGCAGGGCTCATGCTTGGGCTTAGGGAGTGA
Source organism: Lagothrix lagotricha (assembly GCA_963574225.1). Lineage (NCBI taxonomy): Eukaryota > Metazoa > Chordata > Mammalia > Primates > Atelidae > Lagothrix > Lagothrix lagotricha. Next base: position 108,231 of record CAUYNB010057224.1, read on the forward strand.
CCTGTGGATGCCGGAACACTCAATGCAGAGGGTGACACCAAGGTTGATGCTGGCCCACTCCGGGGTTGGCTCCCGGCAGTCGCAGCACTGGGCATTGCCATCCACACTCTGTACCTGGGCTGCCACGTGCCCGACTCCCCCAGGCTCCCTTCCCCTGGCCATTCCACCAGAGCCCAGGGTGGCAGCAGAGCCTATGGCCAGGTGTCCCGAGCCCTGGGGGAGAGGGGGAGAAAGGGTGGCCGAGGGGCCTCGGGTAAGGGGTGCCCCCTCCCCACAGGCAGCCTCTGCACCCCCACCCCCAGGTTAAGGTACCTGGCCCAGACCCCTGGGGCTGTCATCAAGGTGAGCCTGACTGAAGGCGGAAGCGATGCTGCTCTGCACAGCACTGACCCACAGCTGCAGGAGGCGCTCTGAGTCAGCCTGGAGGAAGCAGGACCTAGGTAGGAGGGTGAGGGAGAGGGTAGCGGGGTCTGAGGCTGGGAAGCAAAGTGGCAGGATGGGCAGGCTAACACTGAGCCAGTATTCAACCAGTCCCAGTTATAGTGAAAGACTTCTAGCCAGGTGCAGTGGCTCACACCTGTAATAACAGAATTTTGGGAGGCCGAGGCAGGTGGATCACAAGGTCAGGAGTTCAAGACCAGCCTGGCCAATACGGCGAAAACCCATCTCTACTAAAAAAAATACAAAAAGTTAGCTGGGCGTTGTCTCGTGCGCCTGTAGTCCCAGCTGCTCGGGAGGCGAGACAGGAGAATTGCTTGAACCTGGGAGGTGGAGATTGCAGTGAGCCAAGATCACACCACTGCACACTCCAGGCTGGGTGACAGAGCAAGACTTTGTCTCAAAAAAAAAAAATGACTTCTAGCCAAACATGGTGGCTCACACCTGTAATCCCAGCACTTTGGGAGGCTGAAGGGGGGTAGATCACAAGGTCAGGAGTTCAAGACCAGCCTGGCCAATGTGGTAAGACCCCGTTTCTACTAAAAATACAAAAATTAGCCAGGTGCAGTGGCAGGCGCCTGTAATCCCAGCTACTTGGAAGGCTGAGGCAGGAGAATCGCTTGAACCTGGGGGTTGGGGGGCAGAAGTTACAGTGAGCCGAGATCGCGCCACTGCACTTCAGTTTGGGCGACAGAGTGAGACTCTGTCTCAAAAAAAAAAAAAAGAAAAGGACTCTGTACCAGTTGGTAATATTCTCCTAAATATCCCCTATCACCCTGTACCCTCTCCCACAATGGCCCCCTCCAATCTAGCCGCCAAAAGGTTAAGGTCTGGAGCTGCATGGGGGGCCTCCATTGTGGTGGGCCCTGCCTTTCAGATTGGTAACTATTTAGGTTTATTAGAGTATCACCCCTGGGGATTGCACTCACTTGCTGGTGGACACCACCTCAAAGCAAAACCGCCTTTCTGAGTCAGGGCAGAGTTTGACTGTGCAGAGACGAAGGTCGTCCACCACCACAGTCACAGGGTCCTGGTCGGACAAGGTGAGAAGGTGGTGGATGTCCAGCCGCAGGCAAAGGCTGAGTCTCCCTGGGGCCCGGGCAGCCGGAACCCAGGCCTACTCACCTTGTACTTCTTCTGGTAAACCAGTTGGTTGCTCTGAATGGTGAACCAGCGTCTGTAGGAAATGGAAATCATTACAGACATGGGCAGCTTTAGGATGAGGGATGGAAGAGAGGCTGTGCTCTTTGCCCATGAGGATCTTACTGAGAGGAGAGACACCTGGGCTGACCGTTCCATGAGACATTCTAGAGAAGGGTGGACAGTTGCGCAAACTGGAACATCTAAAGGGAGCTATTCATATTCTGGACAACCCAGATTTGACATAGTTATGAAGACAACTTTCCAGCAGATGGCAGTGAAATTCTGTTTCTAATAAAACGTCTATTGCTACAATAAAAAAAAAAAATACTTTTTAGGCTGGGCTCACGCCTGTAATCCTGACACTCTGAGAAGCCGAGGGGGGTGGATCACCTGAGGTCAGGCGTTCAAGACCAGTCTGACCAGTATGGTGAAATTCCGTCTCTACTAAAATACAAAAATTAGCTGGGCGTGGTGGCGGGCGCCCGTAATCCCAGCTACTCGGGAAGCTGAGACAGGAGACTCTCTTTTTTTTTTTTTTTTTTTTCTGAGACAGAGTCTTACTGTGTCACCCAGGCTTGAGGGCAGTGGCTTGATCTCAGCTCACTGCAGCCTCCACCTCCCAGGTTCAAACAATTCTACTGCCTCAGACTCCTGAGTAGCTAGGATTACAGGTGTGCGCCACCACTCCCGGCTAATTTTTGTACTTTTAGTAGAGACGGGGTTTCACCATGCTGGCCAGCCTGGTCTCGAACTCCTAACCTCATGATCTGCCCACCTCAGCTTCCCAAAGTGCTAGGATTACATGCGTGAGCCAACGCACCCGGCTGAGACAGGAGAATCTCTTGATCCCGGGAGGCAGAGGTTGCAGTGAGCTGAGATTGTGCCACTGCACTTTCCAGGCTGGGCAACAGAGTGAGACTCCATCTCAAAATAAATAAATAAAAATTTTAAATACTTTAAAAATTAATTTTCTTTCTTTCTCTAGACACCAGTGTTACTTGCCAAGATTGCGAAAATTTTTGACAAATGAAAGTATCAGGCCAGGCGAGGTGGCTCACCATGCCTGTAATCCCAGCATTTTGGGAGGCTGAGGTGAGTTCATTACCTGAGGTCAGGAGTTTGAGACCAGCCTGACCAACATGGTGAAACACCATCTCTACTAAAAATATAAAAAAATTGGCTGGGCATGGTAGCAGGTTCCTTTAATCCCATTGCTCGAGAGACTGAGGCAGGAGAATCGCTTGAATCGCCAGGAGGCAGAGGTTGCAGTAAGCAAAGATCGTGCCACTGCACTCCAGCCTGGGTGACAGAGTGAGACTTCATCTCAAAAAAAAAAAAGTATCTTGGGGGCCGGTAATCCCAGCACTTTGGGAGGCCGAGGCAGGCAGGTTGCTTGAGGTCAGGAGTTCGAGACCAGCCTGGACAACATGGTGAAACTGTGTCTACCAAAAATACAAAAATTAGCCAGGCATGGTGGCACACACCTGTGGTCCCAGCTACTTAAGAAGCTGAGGAGGAAGGATCACTTGAGCTCAGTGGGTGGAGGTTGTAGTGAGATGAGATTGCCCCAGTGCACTCCAGGCCGGGCAGCAGAGTGACACTCCATCTCAAAACAAAAAACTAAAAAAAGCATCTTGGGGAAGTGGCTGTATTTTCTAATTTGCACAGAGATCCCACATGGGCTAGCAGTGGCCCTGAAAGGGGAAGGAGTCAAGTCAGAGCATGTCGCCATCCTGTTCCAAACCCTGTAGCAGCTCCCAGTTGCTCTCAGAGTAGACCCCAAATTCCTATAAAAACCACAGGGCCCTATAATGACTCACGTCCCCATTAGCTCCAGTTTCATCTCCTACCACTTCCTCCTCCATCACTCTGTCCAGACCCAGGGCCGCCTCCCTGCTCTTCCAACACCCCAGCTAGCTCAGGGGCTTGGCACTGGCTCTTTTTCTGTCTAAAACCTTCTTTTCTAATTCTTTTTTTTTTTTTCTTTTTGAGACGGAGTTTCCCTCTTGTTGCCCAGGCTCGAGTACAATGGCACGACCTCAGCTCACCATAACTTCCGCCTCCTGGGTTCAAGTGATTCTCCTGTTGCCTCAGCCTACCGAGTAGCTGGGATTACAGGCATACGCCACCACTCCCAGCTAATTTTGTATTTTTAGTAGAGATGGGGTTTCCTCATGTTGGTCAGGCTGGTTTGGAACTCCCAACCTCAGGTGATCCGCCCGCCTCAGCCTCCCAGAGAGCTGGGATTACAGGCATGAGCCACCACGCCTGGCCTCTGTCTAGAACTTTTTCCCAAGATATCCTTCAAGTCTTTGTTCAAAAGTTACCTTCTCATGAAGCCCACCCTGCCCAGCTATTTCGAATTGCAGCCTCTCTCCAGCTCTCCACATCCCTTTCTCCTGTAGCACCATCGCCTTCTAACACAGCACGTAATTTACTTAGGTTTATCGCCTGTCTTCACTGATGGAATGTAAACTCTACAAAGGCAGGGGGGTCATCTGTTTTTCCTTGCAGTGCTTAGCACTGTTACCACTCAAAAATACATTATTGGGTGGGGTGGGCTGATCAGGGTGTCCTCTCCTTACCTGCTCCAGGTCTTAAATGCGTTGCTGGCCCGTTTGAAGAGATGTCCTTCCATCACCAGGCCCCCAGGCCCCTCTCTCAAGCCTGGTTCTGGCTCTTCCCCACCCAGCTCCTGGAAGCACAAGAGGATCAAAGGGCAACTGAGGTGGGCAGAGATGAAAGCCACAGGCATTTGCCTCCTGCCCACAGCCCCAGCATCAGCCCCAGCCCTCACTTTCTGCTTTTTGGAAAAAAAATTTTTTTTAGATGGAGTCTTGGTCTGTCACCTAGCCTGGAGTGCAGTGGTGCAATCTCGGCTCACTGCAACCTCCACCTCCCTGGCTCAAGCAGTTCCCCTGCCACAGCCTCCCGAGTAACTGGGATTACAGATGCTCATCACCACGCCCAGCCGTTTTTTGTTTTGTTTTGTTTTGTTTGTTTGTATTTTTAGTAGAGGCGGAGTTTCACCATGTTGGCCACACTGGTCTCGAACTCCTGACCTGAGCCAACCTGCCCGCCTTGGCCTCCCAAAGTGCTGGGATTACAGGCGTGAACCACCGCGCCCGGACTTCAAATATCTTTAAAATTTATTTTTAGAGACAGGGTCTTGCTCTTTCACCCAGGCTTAAGTGCAGTGGTGTGATCATAGCTCACTGCAGTCTTGAACTCTTGGGCTCAAGCAGTCCTCCCGCCTCAGCCTCCCAAGCAGCTAGAACTACAGGTGTGTGCCACCACACCAGCTAATTTTAAAATTTTCTGTAGAGATGGAGTCTCACTACTTTGCGTAAACTAATCTTGAACTCCAGGCCTCAAGCGATCCTTCCACCTCAGCCTCCCAACACGTTGGGATGACAGTCATGAGCCACCACACCTGGTCCCTCACCTTCTGTTTCAGCAGCACGTGTCTCTGCTCCATGTCCCTCTTCTCTCGTGCTGAATTCAAGACCAGCTGGTGCAACTGGGCACAGGAAGGGTATCTCAGATGTCCAAGGCCCCCCAATTAGAAGAGTCATCTCAGAGCTCCCTAACCTCCCTCCATGACCTGCCTGTGCCCTGGGTCCCACCTGGGCGCCCAACTCCTTGCGATACTGGGCCATCCGGCTCAGTTCCTCATGGCCCTGTTGGAAATGGGTAGCCTGGGCCTCCACCAAACGCAGCACCTGGGAAACAAGGTGGGCAGAGGGCCAGGCTGAGGAAGAACCCCTTTCCCCTTGGTCTTGTGCTGGCAGCAGGCTGCTCTCTACCCTGCCCTCACCCACACCACAACTCACAAACTCCATGATGTCAAACTTTCTCTTGTCCTCAATCACATTTATCTGAGGATGCAAAAAGACCCCAGGTCAGTCTTGAAAACACAGCAACCCTTCCCACTGCACACTGGGGACTCCCCAGCCTCCAGGTGACACCTGAGGCTCTGGTACCCCATGGAGACAGGTTGGGGCAGGCACCTGCAGGGCATAATCCAGTGCCCGTCCTCGGTATCCAGCTCGAGCCGTCCTCAAAGCAGCTCCTGCCTCTTCTGCCTCCTGGGCCCGGCGCCTGGGAACCTCTGCGTTGTGAGTCAGAGCAGCCTCCAGGCTCTCAGCCCCTCGCCAGAACTCCCGGCGAGCCTCTCGGAAACCCCGCAGACCTCTGGGGATGGGGACATAACACAGAATCGCAGCTGACACCCACTTGCCCCAGCAGAGCATTCCCAGGATAAGGCCCTCATGTCCTTTCAGTTAGTTTCTGCATCATGGGGATCCCTGGGATGGAAGTCAGACCACCAGAAACCCCCAATCCCACAACTCTGTCACTGGGGAGGCCCCTGTGTTCATGGGCAGAGGGCAGAGGGCTGGTTTCTGGGAAATAAGGCCCCCTTCCCTTCCATCTCACTCCTCTCCCCTTTTGTTTTTGAGACAGGGTCTTGCTCTGTTGCCCAGGCTGGAGTGCAGTGGTGCCATCTCAGCTCACTGCAACCTCTGCCTCTTGGGTTCAAGTGATTCTCCTGCCTCAGCCTCCTGAGTAGCTGGGATTACAGGCACCTGCCACCACTCCCAGCTAATTTTTTTTTTTGAGCCAGAGTCTTGCTCTATCACCAAGCTGGAGTGCACTGGCGATCTCGGCTCACTGCAGTCTCCACGGCTCAAGCAATTCTCTGCCTCAGCCTCCTGAGTTGCTGGGACTACAAGAGCACGCCACCATGCCCAGCTAATTTTTGTATGTTTAGTAGAGACAGGGTTTCACCATGTTGGCCAGGATGGTCTCAAACTCCTGACCTTGTGATCCACCCGCCTTGGCCTACCAAAGTGCTGGGATTACAGGCATGAACCACCACGCCCGGCCTTTTTTCTTCTGTGTTTTTCAATAGAGCCGGGGCTTTGCCATGATGGACAGGCTGATCTTGAACTCCTGACCTCAGGCGATCCACCCGCTTTGGCCTCCCAAAGTGCCAGGATCACAGGCATGAGCCACTGCGCCTGGCCTAATTTCTGTATTTTTTGTGGAGACAGAGTTTTGCCATGTTGTCCTAGGCTCAAGCAATCTTTCCGCCTTGTCTTCCCAAAGTGCTGGGATTACAGGCATGAGGCACCGCGCCCAGCCCCATCTCACTCCTTGACCAGGGTCTGGATCTGCTGCTGCAGCGTGTGTTGGATGGCATCTAGAAGCTCCTAAGGGAAGGAGAAGTTGGTAGGTTGGGGTGGACTGCAGACGACCTGGCCACCATCCCTGCAATCCCTGCCTTCCCCTATTTACCGCATGGCTGTCCAGCTTGTGGTTCAGGCTCACAGTGAATTTCTCCAGACACTCCTAGGCAAGAAGAGGCACAGAAAGAGTACCAGGCGTGGGGTGGCAGGGCCCTCCCGACTCGAGTCCCAGCCTGCCGTGGCTGTCTAGGATGGCAGCCCAGCCCTGCTCTGGCCTGGAACCTGCATACCCCAGGCCAGCCCTCCTCTTCCACAGCATCACCTCATCCCAGACACCCTCCCACCCAGATGCAGACCCTCCACATACCGCCATCATGGGCTCTGGTGGACCCAGGTGGGCCAGGTCACAAATACCAACAATGAAGGCGCGGCTAGCGGTAAGGTAATGGCGCCCACTTTCCAGGAGACCGGTGCCCAACTTCAAGAGCTGGGAAAGAAGGAGGGTAACGGAGCTGTGCCGCCGGCCCCACACCAGGTGATGCCCCCACCCCTGCCCCAGTTCTTTCCCCTTGCCCAGGGCGGTGCTCGCCATTCCTGTCTGGCCTCACTCCCCTCCAGCCTCGTCCAGCTCTCCCTGTATCTAACACACATCTGGTATGTTCTCATTGCTGCTGCTTTGCTCTCACTGCCTTGGGCCTGAAACCAAATTCCTGCCCATTCCTCTCAGCCTGTTGCCAACACCTCTGTCAGCCTTACCTCCAAAACATCTTTCCCTGTCCACTGCCACACATCTCTTCCTACCCTTCCAGAGCTTCCTGGATAGTCCAAGCTCCTGCACTATCTGGATGTTCTACATGGTTGCTATTAAATTCTACAGGATTGGCCGGGTGCGGTGGCTCATGCCTGTAATCCCAGCCCTTTGGGAGGCTAAGGCGGGCCAATCACTTGAGCTCAGGAGTTCAAGACCAGCCTGGGCAACATGGTGAAACCTATCTCTAGTAAAAACACAAAAATTAGCCAGGTGTGGTGGCGCATGCCTGTAGTCCCAGCTACTTAGGGGACTAAGGCAGGAGAACCGCTTAAACCTGGGAGGTTGAGACTGCAGTGAGCTGAGATGGTGTCATGTGACTGTAATCCCAGTTATTTGGGGGGCTAAGGCAGGAGAACTGCCTAAACCCAGGAGGTTGAGGCTGCAGTGAGCCAAGATGGCGCTACTGCACTTCAGCCTGGATGACAGTGTGAGACTCTGTCTCAAAAAAAAAAAAAAAAAAAACATATTATTATTATTTTTATTTTGAAAGGGAGTCTCGCACTGTCACCTGGGCTGGAGTGCAGTAGCGCGATCTCAGCGGCTCACTGCAACCTCCACCTCCCAGGTTCAAGCGATTCTCCTGCCTCAGCCTCCCAATTAGCTGGGATTACAGGTGCTTGCCACTATGCCTGGCTAAATTTTTTTTGTATTTTTAGTAGAGATGGGGTTTCACCATGTTGGCCAGGCTGGTCTCAAACTCCTGACCTCGTGATCCACCTGCCTCGGCCTCCCAAAGTGCTGGGATTACATCCAGGCGTGAGCCACTGTGCCCGGCCCAAAATCTATATTATTTGTGGCTAGGAGTTGTCCCACTCTGTGCTCACTGCTCATTCCCTCATAAATATTAATCCATCATCCAGGCCACAGGTCAGGGCCAAGAGGAGATGTTGGGGTATTCCTGAGGCCCACCCTATCTGGCCCGTTTGACTGACAAAGAGACTTGATAGGCCAGGCGCAGTGGTTCACACCTGTAATCCCAACACTTTGGAAGGCCAAGGTGGGTGGATCACCTGAGGTCAGGAGTTGGACACCAGCCTGACCAACATAGTGAAACCCCGTCTCTACTAAAAATACAAAATTAGGCCAGGCGCAGTGGCTCACACCTTTAATCCCAGAACTTTGGGAGGCCAAGGTGGATGGATCACCTGAGGTTGGGAGTTCGAGACCAGCCTGACCAACATGGAGAAACCCTGTCTCTACTAAAAATACAAAAGTAGCCGGGCATGGTGGCACATGCCTGTTATCCCAGCTAATAAGGAGGCTGAGGCAGGAGAATCGCTTGAACCCAGGAGGCGAAGGTTGCAGTGAGCTGAGATTGCGCCATTGCACTCCAGCCTGGGGAACAAGAGGGAAACTGTCTCAAAAAAAAAAAAAAAAGAGGGCGGGCACGGTGGGTCATGCCTGTTATCCCAGTACTTTGGCAGGCCAAGGCGGGAGAATCGCTTGAACCTGGGAGACGAAGGTTGCAGTGAGCCAAGCTCACACAAGGACACTCCAACCTGGGCTACAGGCCTGAAACCCTTTCTCAAAAAAAAAAAAAAAAAGAGAGATTTGGTAAACCTGGAGGGAATGGCTGCCTGAGGAGGGTCTCTCTGGGTGATCAGAACCCAGAGTCAGTCTCCTGAGCCCTGGACCTTGTTACCTGCAGAGTTGCAACTACACTGCCTCTGAGGTGATGCCACTTGGCTCTGGCCTGAGTCACCATATCGGGGATGGAGCAAGTAAGTGTCCGTGGAGCCCTCAGCTCAGCCCAGGATGGCAGGAGACCACCAGGGAGCACATGTGTGGAAGTCCAGAGCAGCAGGGGCTAGAAAGCTTGGGCTGTGTAGAGGCGTTCAGTTTTGTTGGTCAGCACTTCTGTTGAACTGAAAACCATTTTCTGGGGCTTGTGGAGGCTTCAGGGAAATATAGCTTGACTTGAGGGTGTATGGCAGGTTCAGTAATGCTCAGGAAACTGACCAAGATCAAATCTTATCAGACATCACCATGGGTTGTCTGTGACAAGGGACAAGGATGTTCACAAATCACTGTGTGAATCTAGGAACTGAGTGTCTAGTCGTTTCCTTAACCATCTCAGCCCCTGCCCCTTAGATGAATAAGGAACTTTCATAAGACCAGACTAGTGACAACCTGGGACATCTGTACAATAGAATAGTACTCAGCAATAAAAAGGAATGAACTGTCGATATGTGCAACGATCTGGATAAACTTCAAAAGCATTAATCTTTTTAAAATTGATTATTATTTTTAGAGTTGAGGTTTCTGTCGCCCAGGCTAGAGTACGGTGGTAGAATCATAGCTCAACCGCAGCCTTGAACTCCTGGGTTCAAGGGATCCTCCAGCCTTTGCTTCCTGAGTAGCTGAGACTATAGGCACACACTACCATGCCTGGCTAATTTTTAAAAAATTAGAGACAGGGGTCTTGCTGTGTTGCCCAGGCTGGTCTTGAGCTTCTGGCCCCAAGCAACCCTCCTGCCTTGACCTCTTGAGTAGTTGGGATGACATGCATGAGCCACCACACCCGGCAGGAGCATTATTCTGAGTGTGAGTGTGTGTGTGTTTGGGAGGGGGGAGCCAAAAAGCCAAATCTCAAAGGGTCACATACTGTATGATTCTATTGATAACAACATTCTGGAAATGATAAAAGTAGAGAGATGGAGAACAAATCAGTGGTTGCCACGAATGAGAGAAGAGTGTGGGAAGGGTATCGGGTATCACTGTAAAGGAATTCCTCGTATCCATTTGTATGTTGAATGTGATGATGGTTAAAGGAATCCATACATGTGATAAAGTACCACAGAATTATATACAAAAACACAAAAAGGCCGAGCGCAGTGGCTCAAACCTGTAATCCCAGCACTTTGGGAAGCCAAGGCGGGTGGATCCCGAGGTCCAGAGATGGAGACCAGCCTGGCCAACATGGCAAAACCCCGTCTCTAAAAATACAAAAATTAGCTGGGTGTGGTGACGGGTACCTGTAATCCCAGCTGCTCGTGAGGCTGAGGTGGGAGAGTCACTTGAACCTGGGAAACGAAGGTTGCAGTGAGTCGAGATTGCACCACTGCCCTCCAGCCTGGGCAACAGAGTGAGACTCTGTTTCAAAACCAAAAGAACACACAGAGTATATGCAAATGTAAAATCGAAGTAGGGTCTATAGACCTTATTGTTAATTGTAATGTGACAATATTAACTTCCTGGTTTTAATAATGTATTAGTGTTGTATATGATGTCACCAGTGGGGGAGGCTAGGAGATGGGTACATGAGACCTCTCCTTACTAGTCTCCTGAGTCAATAACGTACTCAAAATGAAAAGTTTAGGCCAGGTGTGGTGGCTCATGCCTGTAATTCCAGCACTTTGGGAGGCTGAGGTGGGAGGATTACTTGAGCCCAGGAGTTCCAGACCAGCCTAGGCAACGTAGGAAGACCCCATCTCTACAAAAAATTTTAAAATTAGCCATGCATGGTGTCATGTGCCTGTAGCCCCAGCTACTGGGGAGGCTGAGGAGAGAGGATCACTTGAGCCCAGGAGTTCAAGCATCTGGGACCACAGGTGTGGCCACCATATCTAGTCAATTGTTTAAAATTATTATTTGTAGACCAGATGCAGTGGCTCACGCCTGTAATCCCAGCACTTTGGGAGGCCGAAGCAGGTGGATCATTTGAGGTCAGGAGTTCAAGGCCAGCTTAGCCAACATGGTGAGACCCCCCGTCTCTACTAAAAATAAAAAATAAAATTAGCTTACCTGGTTGATCCTGCCAGCAGCATAACATAAAATAATATAAAATAAAATTAGCCAGGTGTGCTTGTGCACACCTGTAATCCCAGCTACTTGGGAGGCTGAGGAAGGAGAATCGCTTCAACCCTGGAGGCGGAGGTTCTAGTAAGCCAAGATCTTGCCACTGCACTCCAGCCTGGGTGACAGAGCAAGACTCTGTCTCAAACAAATAAATAATATTTGTAGAGAGGAAATCTCACCATGTTGTCCACTAAATTTGTGACAATTTGTTACACAGCGATAGAGAACTCATATGTAGCATGCAGATACATAATGTGTCGGAGGTAAATGCTGCAGAGAAAAGTAAAGCAAAGCAAGGGGAATGAGAGAGCGTGTATTTGGGAACACATGCTGTATGACAGAGTGTTCAGGGGAGAACTACTGTTTTGAATTGGAATGTTTCACTGGTTTGTATTCCATTCAGCCTTTGGGCTCCGTGGGAGCAGAAATGATCTTGCCCTCCCTGAATGCCCAAGGCCTGGCACAACGCAGGAGGAGCCCAAGAGCTGAACAAAGAAGTCCAAAAGTAAGTCTTTTTTTTTTGAGACGGAGTCTCCCTCTGTCGCTCATGCTGCAGGGCAGTGGCAGGATCTCGGCTCACTGCAACCTCCGCTTCCCGGGTTCAAGTGACTCTCCTGCCTCAGCCTCCGGAGTAGCTGGGACTACAGACACGCGCCACCACACCTGGCTGATTTTTGCATTTTTAGTAGAGATGGGATTTCCCCTTGTTGGCCAGGTTGGTCTCGAACTCCTGACCTCAGGTGATCCATCCGCCTTGACCTCCCAAAGTGCTGGGATTACAGGCATGAGCCACCATGCCCAGCCCAAAAGTAAGTCTTGTTTTCCAAGATCTTGAGCTTCTTGAGGGTACAAAATCACCTTTTTTGCTTCTCTGAAGTTTCCAAAATATCTGCCCTCCACAGTATTCAATAATCCCTGGAACGCATGCTCATCTCCAGCTTTCTCCCTGGCCCCAACCCTCTCAACCTAATTTGCTCCCGGGTCACCTCTCCATGTCAGGGTCACCTTTTCCAGACGGGTCTCCAATTCTGACACTTCGGCTTCCACCAGCTCAATAGAGGCTCTGAGAAAGAGGGGGGTCATGGGAACAGAGCTTGGGTCCATCTGGTCTGTCTGCCTCATCACAGGAGATGGAGTCGCAGGGTGGTGGGTGCGGAGGGGAAAGCTGCAGGGCTGAGAGGCTCATCCTCCCGCCCACTTCTGCTCTGCCTAGAAGCTACCACCGCCCAGGCCAGAGCAGGAAGGGTAGAAGGAGGGTGGATGTGGCCAGGGCAGGAAGTTGCTAACCGCCCCAGAGCAGGTGCTGGGGGAGGGGCAGGGGTCCCAGTGAGGAGGCAGGAGAGCATGCCAGCTCTCAGGGTGAGGGAGACTGCAGAGGCCAGGAGCAGCATGCAGGGGCAGAGAGCATGGAGCACCCTGCTTTGATAGCTGGGGTACCACTTTGGCCCACAAGCTCGCTCCTGCCTCTTTGAGGCCTGCTCCCTGAAAGGAGGTCTGGCCTGGGGAAAGGTGTGTGTGTGCTGAGGGTGTTAGACCTTCCCCTCCTTGGCCCCCTAGACCAGGTCACACTTACCGGAAACGCGGGGAGTCCTTGAGACACTCCTCAAAATCCAGCTTGACCGTCATCTCAGCTCGCCTGCTATGGGACCAGCGGGCCCTGGAGGCCGGGCAAGTGGGGATGCAGGTAGAGGTACTTTCTGTCCCAGGAGGGGAGATGATGGGGAAGGAGGAGAGGGTCCTCCGAGGGGAAGGGCCTGGGGGGGCACAATTCTTTCCCCAAGGGGAAAGGGGTGTCCTAGGAGGAGCTCTCACCCCACACTTCCAGGCAGTGCTGGGAGGGGCAGGGGCGGGGCCTGGGCGGAGGAGGGGGCCTGAGATCAGAGAAGCCACAGCCCCGCCCCCAGAGACGATCTGCCAGCTCCTTCCTCCTGGGGGCCGTAGCCTGTTTCTCTCTTCGTAGTTGAGTCTTGGGGGCCTGGCAGATCTAGGTTCAAATCCTGACTCTGTCACTTAGAAGTTGTGTGCCCCTGGAGGAGCTCTCTGATTCCTCAGTTTTCTCAGCTGGAAGATGGGAATGATAACCCCTTCCTCCAGGGCTGCACGAAGTGAAGACGATAGCGGTAAATTCATGGTTCACTAAATTGACTGCATCCGTCATTGTCATCCTGCTGCAGCTTGGGCCTTCTCGTGATTCTAGGCTCCTGTGGAGTCCAGGACCCTGGACCGCTCCCAGCTTTCTTCACTCTGCCCTCGGATTCATCGTTCCTGTGTGTGAACTCCCCTTCCCGCTCCCCTCTCCTCAACAATGAGCAGGCCCAGCCTGGGCACCCAATTCACAGTCCCAGACTCCTGTTCTTCTGCTTTTTATTGTCCACTCCTAGGGTGGTCAGGAAGGGAAGGGTGCCCCCACTCCGCCCCCAGCCGGCCTCGCTCTCCATTGTTTTGTTTCCTCTTCCTGAGTCCATCGAAGTCCCAGGGTTTCATCTGGAGAGAAGAGTTTAAGTTCATGGCTTTCTCATAGCAGGCATGAGATCTTGTCGATGTGACCGCGGGTCCCCTAGAACCTCCCCACTCAGCTCCTCTGCCACCCTGGCCAGTGCAAACATCCCCTTCCCTCTGCCCAGGTTCAGTCTGCCAGGCTGTGGGGGTTCTGGCTTGGGGGTCTGGGGTTACTTCCACTCTCCCTCTCTGAACTCCCTGAGCTCTGCCAGCTCAGCCCATTGGCCACCAGCCACAGACACCAGCTGGACACCACTTGAGACTCACCGTCTTTGAAGGACAGGGAAATACCTGGAGTGGGGTGGCGTGGCAGAGAGGAATCAAGGAGGAGGCGTGGTGCCAGTGGGTGGTGCCAAGTTGGAGGGGGTCCCAGGCCCTTCTGAGTCTCCCTGGTTCCTCTTCTATCTAGTGTGGGCCTTGGACTCCATGCTGTTCAGGGCCTCTGCTACCACCTGTTGCTGATGTACTGGCCTGAAAAAATTGAGAGGGCCAGGAAATGGAAGCTTGCCAAGAGACAGGCCCAGGGAGATGGTGGCCTGGTGCCCTCAACAGGCTGCAGTGGTGTCACTGTCACCATCAGGGAGCTCTGGGGCCTTGTGATCCCTAAAGGGGCCTCCCATGTGGTCCAGCAGTTAGACTTCAGTGTTTCTGGGGTTCTCAATCACCCAGGTCCAGTGTGTGGAGCCTACAATCAGGGATCAGGGCTGGGGTGCTCATCAGGCTATGGGCTCCCAGCCGTCCTGCCCCCTAGGCTGTCCTGCCCAGGCTCTCACCGTCCTGATGCTCATCTTCCACGTCCTCCATAAGCTCTGGGTGGGAGCAGGACCTCAGGTATAGTCCTTTGCCATAATACTCCTTGCGATGCAGAGCAATCTCCTGCCCCAGTATGATGGTGGCCACAGCTGGGGGGGTACTGACTTCTGTAGGGGGAGGAATCTGAGGAATCAGCCAAATGAATCTGAGTCTTCTGGCCACCTCGTGTATCCAGGCCTCCCAGGTGTCTGTCGTGGCCCCTCACCAGAGCAGAGCAGCTCAGGTCCCAGGTCCTTATCTCACTGACTTTTCTTACCCTTCCCATTTGAGAAGAACTTTAGTGAACCTCTCCACTGCCCCTCATGGTTGTCTCGGACTTTTATTTATTTATTTAATTTATTTATTTAGATGGAGTTTTGCTCTTGATGCCCAGGCTGGAGTGCAGTGGCACAATCTTGGCTCACCGCAACCTCCGCCTTCCAGGTTCAAGTGATTCTGCGGCCTCACCCTCCCGAGTTGCTGGGATTACAGGGGTGTACCACTACGCCCGGCTATATTTATTATTTTTTTAAATGTATTTTTGAGACAGGGTTTTGCTGTGTCACCCAGGCTGGAATGTAGTAGTGCCATCATCGCTCACTGCAGCCTCAAACTCCTGGGTTCAGTCTGTCGTCCCACCTCGGCCTCCCAAGGTGCTGGGATTATAGGAGTGACCCACTGGACCTGGCCAACAAATCAGCCCCCAATCAGACTTTCCATTTCTCAACAGCCCATAATCTCTGGGGGCTATCCTGAGTGGGGGGGTCCTTCCTCCAGCTGTTCTTCTTTCCTGGGGTCACCTCCCAGCATTACCTCCCTGTCAGACAGCAGGGTCTTGGGCTGATGCACTGAGGAAGACAGACTGTGGTAGAGAAGTGAGGAGTGGGCTCTGGACTACGATCCCCGCAGTACCTGGAGCCCCACCATTGCTAACCCTGGGCTTTAAGGATGTGCTTACGGGTGGCCAGGCCTGGCTCGTCTTTGGCTTCTCTGGCTAGTTCTCCTGCCCAGCCTCTCTGCACAGGCCTGGGCTCTGGGTCCAGCATCACATCTTGACTGCCACCACTGATACTGATACTACCACCATTGCCGTCCTCTTCCTCCTCCAAGGGCCGGTTTTTCCAAGCCTTGAGAAACTTCCCTTCAGCATAGTGTGCTTTGCGGCGCTTTTCAAAGTCAGTGGAGTCTGTGACCATGGTGAGAGCTTGGCTTTCCCACCTCACTCTCGCTGAAGGCTCACTCCACCTCCCCCTTTCCATTCAATCTCCAACCCTCATCTCACGTGTCTTGGAAAAGTTGTCTGCAGGCCCTGAGCTCCTGTCAGCACCGTTCCGGAGGACCTTGGGGCAGATATTGTCCATTGTGGCAATCCTAAATGGGAGGGAGACTAGTTGGGGGCATCAAGAGAAGAAAATAGCAATGGGGACAGGTGGTAAACAGGGCCAAGTTGGCAGACCCCACCCCCACCCAGGCCTGATGGAAATTGTAGCATCTCCCATTGTGGGTGTCAGAAAGCAGACCTGAGTTCAGGGCTGAAGGGAGGAAGAGGCCCCACACCCCAGCTGATCTCTGGCAGGACTCTCACCTCTCTGCTAGCACCTCAGGATTCACTGAGCGGGAGGAACTGGCAGAGAGGTCCTCAAAACTGTCCTGCAACCTGCAGAGGAGGGGGAAGCAGCGCCGGGAGGTGGGGGTCAGGCAGTATCCAGTCCCCGAGGCTCTCTCTGCCTCCTCCACCTGTGGAGGAACAGAGAAGAATCTCTGGACTGAAGGGCTGGGGAGGGCTCAGCACCTGTGGTAGGGAGTGTTGGGCTCATCCACCATCATAAATCCGTAGTCCTTGTCAGCAGGGTGGTAGGTGGCCAGGATATTCATCTCATCCCAGTGCTGAGACTTCTTTCTGGGGCTGGAGGAGGAGACCTTTTAGTGACCCCCTCCTCATAGATGTCCCTAATTTTTACAGTCATTCAAAACAAGTTTTTGTTGTTGTCATTTGTTTTTTGAGATGGAGTGCCTGTCACCCAGGCTAGAGTGCAATGGCGCAGTCTGAGCTCATTGCAACCTCTGCCTCCCATGTTCAAGCCATTCTCCCACCTCAGCCTCACATGTAGCTGGGATTACAGGTGCCTACCACCACACCCGGCTAATTTTTGTATTTTTAGTAGAGACGGGGTTTCACCATGTTGGCCAGGCTGGTCGCGAACTCCTGACCTCAGGTGATCTGCCCACCTGGGCCTCCCAAAGTGCTGGGATTACAGGCTTGAGTCACTGCGCCCGGCCAAACAGTTTTCTTATACCCCTTTGTTGAGGCTGGGAATGAGGTCAGACTTAATGATAATCATAGTACTGTGCAGCCAGGATTTATGGGACACCTGCTCTTCTGAAGGCCAAGAACCTCGGATTTCCCACTCAATTGCCCTCACCTACTCTAATCGTTCTCAAGGCTCTGCCCCTTTCCTTCTGGCTCCGCCCCTCCGGTGTCCTGAACCCTCCAGACTCTGGGCTGCCTGACCATAGAGCTGAGCTCCTTACTTCTCCACATTAGGGGATTTCTGCATCAAGTTGGAGCTGTTCTTTCGTAGGATGCTCTGGGGCCGGTCCACTTGGGAGTTTTGGGGGTTCAAGCAAGTTGAGCCAGAGTGCGGACTGCACCCAGGGCTGTTTACCTCTTGCCCTGCAGGCGCCCCGGATACACTGGTTCTAGGCCCGAGGGTACTGAATCCACCAGGGTTCGTGCCAGACCCAAGACTGTGGCTGGCAGCCTCCCCTGGGTGCTGACTGGACCCGGAACCAAGGACCACTATCCCCCCGGAGGGCCAGCTTGAACCAGTACTGCGAGTTACAGAGCCCCCTTGGTGCACGAGGGGCCTAGAACCGTGAAACAAGACTACTGCGGAGGGCTGCCCAGGGCCTGCCTCGACTCCTCTCACCGCGCGGGACACTCCTCCCGCTGCCCCTCCCCGGGAGTCCCGGCTGAGGCCGCCAGCAGCCCCTAGGGACTCCACCTTCTCCGAGGCCCTACCCGGGGGCCGCTCTCGGAGATCCCGCCCCGCCTCCCGGCTCCACGTAGCCCCGCCCCTGGCCCCGCCCCCTCCGCGGGCCGGCCAGGGGTGCTCCGGCTAAGTCCCCGGTCCCTTTCTCCCCTGCTCCCGAGCTGCGGCGGGCGGAATCAAGTCTCGGGCTGGAAGTCCCTCCACTCGCCCCTTTCCTTTGTGTTCCACCTAAAGACTTTCTTTGTCTGTGCTATTTGTTCCCGCCCTTCTCCATCACCACCCTCATCCAAATCAGCCAATCCCAGTCAGGGGGCCAGGCCAGGGGGCGAGAAGCTCGATTGTGACGTCACGGTCCTCCAGCTTGAGTGTGAGCGTCGGGGAGTTGGGCTGGGGGCTTGTTAATGGCCCTAAGGGAGATCTTTTGGGGTAATCAGCGCCGTTGCTCGAAACTGCCTCTCAGGATTCTTTAGACTCTTTATTTTTGGCCTTAACATCGATTAGCTTGGTTGAGTCGGAGTTGAGGCTGAGCTTGACTTGAAATATCAGAGAGCTTCCCCTAGCCCCGCCAGTCGGCTCGCTGGGTCTCTCCGGAGAGGTGTGAGGCAAAGTGGAGGGATTGCGGCACTGTCGCAAGACACTTCGTTCTCGGCTTGCGGACTTAGACTTTCACTTAGACTTTCACTACCACTTCCCTGGGTCCTCCAGACTGCGCTCACGCTGTTTCGGAGCGTGCAGCCTGAAGGGAGTCACGCCCCCCTTCTTGCCGTAAAGCGAGTGCTTCAAGGTGTCACCTCCCCCAAGCGAGGGCGGAGTCATCGGTGCCGCTGCCGCAAAGCAGAAAGTGTTTAGGCTCCAGCACCCCACCGTCGCAAAGATGCCTGCGGTGGGCGTGTCTTCCTTCCACTGTCGCAAAAGCTCCCTTCCCAAGTCTTCGTTCCTCTCGGAGCCACTCCGTCACCCCGCTATGCCGTAAAGTGAGCCTCCCGACCTCGTCGTCCTTCGGTTCTCACCGTGGTCGTCCCCAGCTCCTAGCCCGGGCTGCTTCATTGCCCAGCAGTGCCGTAAAGCATACCTGGCCTCAGCCCCCGGTCGTATTCCTCAGGGTGTCTGCCCGCCGGGGTTGCCACGGTGCCGCCAAGCGCGGCTGTCGCGCTGCCCCGGTGTCAGCGGAGATGGCGGCGGGGTCGGGTGGGAGTGGGGGCTCTGGGGGAGGCCCCGGACCGGTGCCGGGCGGGGGTGGAGGGCCCAGCGGAAGCAGCTCAGGACCGGGGTCCAGCGGGGTTCTCGGTAGCGGCGGGGAGCTGCATCCGCGTACTGGGCGCTTGGTGAGCCTGTCGGCCTGTGGGCGTACAGCGCGGCGGCAGCAGCCGGGCCAGGAGTTTAACCACGGGCTGGTGTTGAGCCGAGAACCCTTGCGCGATGGTCGCGTCTTCACCGTCCGCATCGACCGCAAGGTGCAGCTCTGGGTTCGCGGAACCGAGATGTGGAGGGCGGTGGGAGGGGAGTAGAGGGAGACGGGGTAGGACAGCCTGGGTAACTCACATCACCGGGCACAGAGGGAACAGAAAGATGATAGAGCACCAGGGGACGGGCAGGAAGACAGCATGAATCAGAAACATTCAGTTTGAAGGAGAAGACATTGAGAGCTTGAGTTTTCTCAAGATCCAGAAGCAAAGAAGGGACACGAGGGCTAACTCGCTAGACTGGCTGGGACCAGACCTCCTGGTACAATTTCTTGGGCATGGAGAATGGAAAGATGTCAGAGATATGATGGCAAGAGAAGAGAGATACCAAGGAACGAACAAACCTAATCCCAGCCCTTTGGGAGTCCGAGGTGGGCAGATCACTTGAGGTCAGGGATTCAAGACCAGCCTAGTGAATGTGATGAAACAACCCCTTCTCTACTAAACATAACAAAAATTAGCCATGCGTGGTGGCGCGCGCCTGTAATCCCAGCTACTCTGGAGTCTGAGGCGGGAGAATGGTTTGAACCTGGGAGGCAGAGGTTGCAGTGAGCCGAGATCGTGCCACTGCACTCCAGCCTGGGCAGCAGAATGAGTGGGACACTGTCTCAAAAAAAAAAAAAAAAAAAACAGTGCCGGGCGCGGTGGCTCAAGCCTGTAATCCCAGCACTTTGGGAGGCTGAGGCGGGCGGATCACGAGGTCAAGAGATCAAGACCATCCTGGCCAACATGGTGAAACCCCGTCTCTACCAAAAATACACAAATTAGCTGGGCGTGGTGGCACGCGCCTGTAGTCCCAGCTACTCGAGAGGCTAAGGCAGGAGAATTGCTTGAACCCGGGAGGCAGAAGTTGCAGTGAGCCGAGATTGTGCCACTGCACTCCAGCCTGGCGCCTGGCGACAGAGTGAGACTCTGTCTCAAAAACAAACAAAGAACAAACCACTGAAAGACTCACAGGCTGTGCCAGAAAGAGGTGAGGAGAAATATCCAGGGTGAGAGAGGTGTGTGTGATTCACTGAAGAGGGTATGCTCACAGAAAAAGAACTTGGGAGAAGATTGAATCTGGGTAGAGCCTGATCCTTGGAGAGAATTAGGCTAAGGGAAGGGAGTGATACACAAGAGCAAGAAGTGTGGGTATAGGAAGTCGATGAATTTGGATGGTTGGAGAGCCATAAAGACCAGGGAAGTCAGAGGAGACAGGAGGCTAGAAGTAAGGAACTCTTGCTTGGCTTGGAAAGGAGTGGTGCAGTAAACACTGAGTAGAAAGCAGAGTTGCTTAAGGAAAGGAAGCCCAAATAATTACCGAGCCAGAGTCCAGAAAATTACTCTCTGCATCTCTGGATTAGTGTTCCAAGAGAAAGCCAGTTAGCTGTCTGAAAGGTGGGTTGATACGGTAGTCTGTGGAATGGGGGGTGGCCCATTTTAAGCCTCTGTCCACTACCCCTATCCCAGGTCAACTCCTGGAGTGGTTCCATTGAGATTGGGGTGACAGCGTTGGATCCCAGTGTGCTGGACTTTCCAAGCAGTGCCACAGGGCTGAAGGGGGGCTCGTGGGTAGTGTCAGGCTGCTCTGTGCTGAGAGATGGACGCTCTGTGCTGGAGGAGTATGGTCAGGACCTGGACCAGCTTGGCGAAGGGGACCGTGTGGGCGTGGAGCGCACAGCTGCTGGGGAGCTTCGGCTCTGGGTGAATGGGCGGGATTGTGGAGTGGCCGCCACAGGCCTGCCCCCTTGTGTCTGGGCCGTCGTGGACCTTTATGGCAAGTGCACCCAGATCACCGTGCTACCCCCTGAGCCAGGCTTCAGCCCCCCTACTCCCATCCCCACACCTCCCCTCGAGCCCTTGGCCCCCCCTGAAGACTCTGTCTTGGCTGAACAGGGGACCTCTGCTGATGAAGGTGAGAACACAGCTAGGGCAGTGGTGGCGGGGTGGGGATGGAATGGGGGAAATAACAGTGACAAGACAGGCTGGTGTGGGCAGGGCCACTCTGATCCCCAAGTCTGCTGAATGGGAGAGCGGGAGCTAGAGGATGGAGGGTCTCCTGGCTGTGGGCCTTGAATTAGGGACTGAACCCTTATTCCCTTCCCATCCTACCTGGTCCCCAGCCTTCATGGTGTCCCCAGCGCAGGCCCGGCCGGAGACGTTTCCTAACAGCCTTGAGTCGCATAATGGTGAGGGCTTTGGGGAAGTCCTGGGAAGGGGAGTGGGAAGTGAGGTGGACAAGGGAGGGCCCTCAGGAGAAGGGGTACGGAGAGAGGCACCAAGCCTGGGGGCATAGAGCCTCATCCCAGCTTCCTTCTTCTATCCTGCTGCTATAGACTTCGCCAGCATGGAGCTGTCCGAGGTTGTGAGCAACACCATCCTGTCTGCCTACAATGGAGGGCTCCTGAATGTGAACCTGAGCTCCCCTCCGGCAGGGGAAGGCCTGGGGTCTAGCGGTGCTGCCACCTCGCCCATTCTCACTTCCAACGATGCCCTGCTCTTTCATGAAAAGTGTGGGACCCTCATCAAACTCAGCAACAATAATAAGACAGCTGAGCGCCGGCGGCCCCTGGATGAATTCAACAATGGGGTTGTGATGACCAACCGCCCACTTCGGGACAATGAGATGTTTGAGGTGTGCAAAGTCCTGTGGTCTGGTTGGTGCCTTATCCCTGGGAGCTAAAGATGGGGCTTGACCCTTGATGCTAGGAGGGTGGGCCCCGGGGAAGAACCAAGGGCTGAAGTTCCCTTTATGCATTTATATTCCCTGCTTTTCCCTTCTTTCCCTCAATGCCAGATCCGTATCGATAAGCTTGTTGATAAGTGGTCAGGCTCCATTGAGATTGGTGTCACCACCCACAACCCCAACAGTTTGGAGTACCCAGCCACCATGACCAACCTCCAGTCAGGTACCAGCCCTGGGCAGGGGTGGGGTGCAGGCCTGGTGTTGCTGAGGGGAAAGAAGCCCATACCCCAACCCGAGTGTCCACCATCACCCAGGCACCATCATGATGAGCGGCTGTGGAATTCTGACCAATGGCAAGGGTACCCGCCGGGAGTACTGCGAATTCAGCCTGGATGAGTTGCAGGTGAGGGTGGGCACAGAGCCTCAGGTCACTCTCCAGCGGAGCCACAGGTACTCTGTCTCTGCCTGGGCACCAAGCAGGGTCTCCTCTGTGACCTAGAGCAAGTCCCTATATCTTCTGCCTAAAGGTTCCTTCCGAGAAGGCTGAGTTGCCCAAGAATTCAGCACTCAGATTTTGGAGTCAGATGGTTGAATTCCTCTTACTGTTTGCCCATTTGTAGTGGCAAACTGAGGCAAGAGGCTTACCCTCTTTGGTTGTTCCTCCATTTGCTGCAATCTCTAAAATGAGCCTCCGAGTAGGCTGATTCCACAGGCTGAGACTTGTTGAAGCTGATGTCCGTGAGGTGGTTTAACTCAGTGCCTGACTCATGTTGAGCACTGAGGAAACGTAGAAATTGTCATATCTGGAAAACAAGGGCCCAGGACCTGTCCTTGAGGGTGATCTGAGACTATTGGCGAATACTTTCTGGAGTTGTTCCCCTGTGGAGTGGGGTGCTGGGCAGGCCCCGGGACTCCTCTGAACTATTTTTCTTCTTTGAGTAGGAGGGTGACCACATTGGTCTCACAAGGAAGTCCAACTCGGCCCTGCACTTCTTCATCAATGGCATCGATCAGGGTGAGGGCCGCTCAGAGAGGGCCTCTGGGCTAGGGCGTTCGGTGGGGCTGGGATTGGGGTCCCTACCTCATCCTCCTGCTTCTCTTTGGCGCTTGGCCTCCCTGTGTGTGACTTTCTCCTCTCATTCTCCCTGCCCACTCCCACACCCCTGTACCTTCCTGCCACAGGAGTGGCGACCCCCTTGACACCCCCAGTGGTATATGGTGTGGTGGACTTGTATGGGATGGCAGTGAAGGTGACCATCGTCCACAATAACAACCACAGTGACCGTCTCCGCCGGAACAACGCCATCCTACGGGCACTGTCCCCCGAGGGCGCTCTCCGCCGAGCTGCTCCTGCCCAGGCGGAACCCGAGCGCCTGCTCTTCCACCCCAACTGTGGCCAGAAGGCAGCCATCACCCACGAGGGACGCACTGCCCTGAGGCCCCAGTATGGCCCATGGAGTGGGGAGAAGCCTGAAGAAGGGGTTTGAATGGGAGAGGGGCGGGACAAGGAAGTGGAAGGCAGAGGGAGCCTGGCGGGGGAGCTTCCTGGAGGTTGAGGTTTAGCTCTTTGGCTTGGGGTAGTGAGTGTTGGCAGGCATTGCCGGGCGAAGCCTTGGCACACTGAGAGCATGTGTTGGGGATCTGACTCTCCACTCACTGTGCCCTTAGTGCCACCGATGACTTCAATCATGGCGTGGTGCTGAGCAGCCGAGCCCTGCGGGATGGAGAGGTGTTCCAGGTGCGCATCGACAAGATGGTGGACAAATGGGCTGGCTCCATTGAAATTGGCGTCACCACCCACAACCCTGCCTACCTCCAGTTGCCCTCTACCATGACCAACTTGCGCTCTGGTGAGCTCCCAGGAAGGGCAGGGCCAGGATAGGGTTTTGGGGGGAAGCTAGCCCCAGAGCCCTGGCACTTGTTCTCCAGCCCCTTTTTCACTTGTCACTCTTGTGACCACTCATTCAATGGCTAGAGAGTGCCCCGTGGGCAGGGAGCTGTAGAGTTGTCTTATCCTGCTCAGGGAAGAAAGTCAGTTGTCCGAGAAAAGGCAAGGTGGGCTGTGGGCTTGGGAGTCCTGTGGGCGCTGCTATGGAAAGGAGAGGAGCCCTGCGTGTCCCCTCATGTCCCCTACTGCTCCTTGTCCTCCCAGGGACCTGGATGATGACTGGGAATGGGGTGATGCACAATGGGACGACCATCCTGGATGAATATGGGCACAACCTGGACCGCCTCAAGGTGGGAAAGTGGGTGTGCCGCTAGGCAGCCGCAGCAGGCTTCACAGGCACTGTGGGGCTGACGCAGGACCAGCCCCGGCAGGAACTCTGCCTGACTCCTCACTCCAGCACCCCCTTCTTCCAAGGCAGGGGACACGGTGGGCGTGGTGCGGCGGGAGGACGGGACTCTCCACTTCTTTGTCAATGGGATGACTCAGGGCCCTGCTGCCTGGAACGTGCCCCCGGGCGTCTATGCTGTCGTCGATCTCTATGGCCAGGCGGCCCAGGCCACCATTGTGGACGACGTGGGTGAGGGCCGGGCTGGGCTGGGGCTTAGGGTGGCCTTGGGAGGTCTTAGACACACCTAGAGACCTAAGGGTGATGTCCACTTTTACAGAGGTGCCTCCAGTTCCTGAGCCACTCCCTGAAGGGAACAACCAGGTGTCTCCAAGCTCCCCATCCTCAGGGGCTGGGGGCTCTGACCTACGCTTCCACCAGCTGCACGGCAGCAACGCGGTCATCACTAACGGGGGCCGCACTGCCCTCCGCCACAACTGCCGCAGCGAGTTTAATGACGCCATCGTCATCTCCAATCGGTCAGTCTCTTGACGTTCATGTCCCCACCTTCCTATTGCCTAGACTCAGCCACCCAAGCAGAGCCTCTCTGATCACCAGTCTCCCCTGGCAGGGCCCTGCGGGATGGAGAGCTGTTTGAAATTGTCATTCAGAAGATGGTGGACCGCTGGTCAGGCTCCATTGAGGCTGGTGAGGGGCGTCTGTGTGTGTGTTGGGGGCTGCTGGATGCCTGTGCCTTGGGGGAGCAGCCTTGACCTATCCCTGCCTCCTCCCAGGAGTGACTGCCATTCGCCCTGAAGACCTGGAGTTCCCCAACACTATGACAGACATTGACTATGACACATGGATGCTGAGGTCGGGCTTCCTGGTTTTGGGGCCAGCTTGGGGCTGGGTGGAGCTGGCTGGGATCAGGGAAGCAAAGTTTAGGCCTATGGTGGCTGTGGGCAGTGGCAGACCTAGGGGATCTACCTGTCCCCTCCCTTGGATTCTGGGAATCCCTATTCAGCCCTGCAGGGACTCAGTCCTCCTTTCTCTTAGGTAGTTCTTGCTTTTCCCTGAGAGGATGCCAGGGACAAAGGAGATAGGATTGGGCCTTACGCCCAGATCAAGACCCCAGCCTAAGGCACTGGAAGGTTCTGACAGGCAGGGAGTGGGCAGGGGCCCATGTGAAGATGAAGCTGGCAGGCTGACTTACCCTTCTGCCATCCCCCCAGTGGCACAGCCATCATGCAAGATGGGAACACAATGCGCAACAATTACGGGTGTGACCTGGACGCGCTGGGCACAGGTGCACGCATTGGCATGATGCGAACTGCCAAGGGTGACCTGCACTACTTTATCAATGGCCAGGACCAAGGCGCCGCATGCTCGGGCCTGCCTCCGGGTAAAGGTGACTATGTGGCTTTCAGCCTGCCGCCCTCAGCCCAGACCACCCTGGCTGTCAGGCTTCTGACCTTCCTTCTCCTCCCCAGAGGTGTATGCAGTAGTCGATCTCTATGGCCAATGTGTCCAAGTTTCCATAACCAGTGCCACTGGCCCCATGGACAACAGCCTGGCGACCAGCAACACTGCCACCGAGAAGTCCTTCCCACTACACTCCCCAGGTGTGCAGCAGGGCGGGGGCTGGATGGGCTCTGCTTGCCTGCTATGCGCCTGAGGAGTAGGGCTTCCAGGTTAGAGAGGCTGTTCAAAGACAGCCGGGTGGGGTAGCCGCCGGCTCCAGGGAGGTGACAGCTCACGGTGGCAAGCAGCTGATGACGGGGAGGTTATACCTGCCACGTAGAGCCTGGACAGGACACCATAAGCTGAGCATGCCAGGTTTGGAAATGAGTCTTGCTATGATGAAAAGAGGTGTCAGGGCTGGGCACAGTAGCTCACGCCTATAATCCCCGCACTTTGGGAGGTCAAGGCGGGTGGATTGCTCCAGCACAAGAGTTTAAGACCAGGCTGGGAAACATGGCGAAACCCTGTCTCTACTAAAAGTACAAAAATTAGGCAGGTGTGGCATGTATCTGTGGTCCCAGTTACTTGGGAGGCTGAGGTGGGAGGATCACTGGAGTCCAGGAAGTCAAGGTTGCAGTGAGCCATGATTGTGTCACTGCAATCTAGCTGAGTGACAGAGCAAGACCCTGCCTCAAAAAAAATAGAATAAAGGCCGGGCGCGGTGGCTCACACCTGTAATCCTAGCACTTTGGGAGGCCGAGGCAGGCTGATCACGAGGTCAAGAGATCGAGACCATCCTGGCCAACATGGTGAAACCCCATCTCTACGAAAAATACAAAAAAATAGCCGGGCATGGTGGCACGTGCCTGTGGTCCCAGCTACTTGGGAGGCTGAGGCGGAAGAATCGCTTGAACCCAGGAGGCGGAGGTTGCAGTGAGCCGAGATTGCGCCACTGCACTCCAGCCTGGTGACAGAGCAAGACTCCGTCTCAAAAAAAAAAAAAAAACAGAGGTGTCAGGAGGCCCTGAGGGGTAATGGCAGATGCAGATGGGCCTTGGTGTCCACATCTTGCTTCATCTGAAAGCTTCGCTCTGTGTTCCACCTGAAGCTCGCCACCC